>VMDO01016707.1:36336-47110 GCA_007922755.1 Pedetes capensis | reverse complement strand
GGGGGGGGGGGGGGGGCGGCTGTCCTGCGGGGGTCAGGTTCAGGGAGCAGGAGATCTCTGCAGCCTCACTCACATCAGCCAGCCCAACGCACCTTGCTCTTGGCTCTAACGTAGCCCTCGAGCAAGTGTCAGGATGAGGGAATTAGGGACGACAGGGTCCCCTCGCACCCCATCACCGGCTCTGCCAAAAGCCCTGTAAGACCCCTTCCCCTGGGAGCCACGCCAGGCAGCCCCTGACTGTGCCTTGCAAGTCCCATGCCTGGTTTATCCACTCACGCAGGCTTGCTGTCTGCAAGCCTTGGGCTGGACACACAGCAAAAACCAAGGCAAGTTATGGCCTCCGGGGAGCCCCCCAGCCTTGAGGGCTGAAGGGGGTTCTCCCTCAGCAGGATCCTTACTGGGTCAAAGGGCAAGCACAGGGGCTCCGGACACTGCACCCAGCCCGAGGCTCCACGGGGCAGACCCTGCCCTGTGGCATGGGACGCTGGGACCCTGGCACCACAGACTCACCAGTGCCTGAACTGGAGGAAGCCCATGGAGTGCTGGCTCCACCCCCACAGCCCACCCACGCGGAAGGTGGGGAAACTGAGGCCAGGAGGAAGTGGGCAAGCTCACGGTCACCTTTCCCAGTTGGCAGATGAAGAAACTCAGTCCAGAGCAGGAACCTCCCATTCCAGGCTCTGTGGGCTGCGGAGCGGCAGGGCAGCTGGTGGAACCCAGGTCCTGCCTTCTGGCCCAGGGCTGTTCTTCGAGATTGTCAAAAATGACTGGGGCCAAAGGCAAGAAGGAGACAGGGTGCTATGATCCCAGGTGGCCAGGTGGCCCTCCCCATTAGCCCCTGCCTGCCAAACTTCCAGCCCTCAGCCAGCCAGGCCGAAGCAGGGAAAGCCTCTGGGTCCGGGGCAGCCCACCTCTGGGGTCTCCAGGAGCTGGGAAAGCTTTAGGAGGTAGCAGGAAGGGCCCCTTGCAGAATGCTACCAGGCAGAAACCTCACTGCCATCCGAGCTGATTTCACCAAAGACCATGCGCCGCAGCGCGGCTCAGGGACAGGGTCCCTGGATCAGGAGGTCTGCACCCTGCATGCAGGTGCAGCCTCGGGCTGCCAGCCCTTGGCAGTCTCAGGGCTGAGCATCCGCATGTCAGGCGGATTCCCCATTCCACGTGTTCACAGGGACTCTGTCTGGGCTCCGGTACCTGCTGCACTCGGGAGCCTGCGCGTCAGCAAGTGCTGGGATGTGAACCCGGTTCTTTCCGCCGGACCCAGCCCTGAGAGCAGCTTCCTAAACTGTGCTGGGCCTCGGCTTCCCCTCCCCCAGGCAAGGCGGCCCCTACTGCGGATCCAAAGAGCAAGCCCATCTTCCTGCCCTGTGTGGCTACATAAATCACGCTCCCAATAATATTTGTATTGATCATCTAGATTGGAAGCGTCAATTGGCTCCATTGTCTCACTTCCTCTCCCCGGGCTCACAGATGGGATCCGCAGGCTCATCTGTGTTCCTAATGGGACATTTAAATGGAACGGCAGCAGCCTGCGAGGCCTCACGCTGCCCTCGGTGTTGGGGGGTTGGAGGAATTCGTAAATATCCTCCTTGAGGGTTGATGGTGAAGTCTGAGAATTTGGGGGGATAGAAGAGCAGCCGAGATGCAGTAGGGCTAGAACCTCAGCGTGGGTGTCTGTCAGTAGCACCCGCATACCTGGTAGAAATGCACCCACTGGGACCCACCCCAACCACTGAGCCAACACATTTGTGCGCATGTTGACGCATGCGCCGTGCCGCTCTAGTCCAAACCTCGTATTGCACAGAAGAGAAACCGAGCGCAGAGACAGCAAAGCGCCTGTCTGAGATCGCGCAGCATGTGAGACCCTAAGTTCCCAGTTTGGGAAATGAGGGGGCCGGCAGCTTCTGCAGCCAGAGCCCAGCCACTTCCCGCTCCTCTCCCTTCCCAGCTCCTGCTCCTGTCTCGGGGTACGGACAGATGGTTCAACCAGAGACTGCGTCCCCCGCCAGCACTCTCCCAGCATGGAGGGGCCAGCGAGAGCTCCGGGGACTCCCCAGGAGGGCACCCCCTCCCTCCCGGCCAGACAGCTGCCCATTCCCTGCCAGCAACTGGACAGAGGATCCCAGGGAAAACCAGCACCTGGTTCTGCCCAGCACAGCCGGGCGCCTGGGGGGCAGGGGCAGCCAGAGGCCAGCACGGCAGCCAGCAGAGGGCCTGGCGCCCAGGACCAGGGGATCCACGGGCAGAGGAACGGACAGAGACAAAAAGGGGAAGGTGTCAGAGCCAGGAAGGAAGAGGGGAAGAAAGGGCGGGGAAGGGAGGAACAGAGTGACGGGACAGAGGGAAGGCGGGAGGCAGCTGGCCTGGAGGGGGCCGTGCCCGTGGCCCAGCCCAGCCCCAGAAAGGTGCAGCTGCCTCACTCGGGCCCTCCGACGAGGTCAGTCCTGCCCTGGGGCTGCAGGAAAATGAATGGTGTCCAAGATAAAAGGTTCAAGAAATTATTTGTCTTGTTGTCACATCCTGACTGCAATGGGCAGGGGCGGGTGGGCCAGCGGGGCATCAACCCAGAAGGGCCGGGGCTGGGAGGCCCCGCCACCGCCTAAGCCACCCATGGCCTGTCTCCCCAGGATCTGGCCGCCTCCTGGAACCTGAGCGTGAGGAGGCAGGAAGGTGGGGCAGGTGCTTCCCACGGAGGACTGAGGCGGCCAGGAGGCCTCTGCAGCCTCAGCTTTTCCTGCTTGTTGCTGTTGTTGGGTGCTGTCGAGTCGAGTCCGACTCATAGCGACCCTCATAGTGTTTTCAATGGCTGACTGTTTCGGGATTGCCTTGGGAGTGGGTTGCCAGGTCTTTCTCCCATTTTTGTGGTGCTGGGAATCGAACTCGGGACCTCAGAGACTGCAGAGCAGTGCTCCCAACTGAGCTACATCCCAGCTTCCTGCTTGGCCACTTGAAATAAAGAATCTGCAGGCTAAGGACTGGCCTGACATCCATCTCAGCCGATGCCCTCCAAGCTCTGGCAAGGTGAAGCCCTATCTGCATCGCTTCCACTGGGAGATTGTAGGTAGAGGAGGCACAGAGCGGGCAGAGGGGAGGGCGGGAGGCTCCTAAGACTCCCAGAGTGGGGCTGGTTAGTTCCAATGTCAAGGGCAGGCCAGAGGCCGAAAGGCGCTGTGAGCATTCATATCTCACATCTCACAGGTGCGCAGGCTCAAGATTAAAACGCATGTGCCCCCCTCACCCACCCACCCGCACACACACTCCAAGCTAATATGCCACCGCCACCCTCAGCCAGAGTTCCACCCAGACGCTCCTGTGCCTCAAGTGTCAGGACCTGGGGCTGGGGAAGCAATGGCGTAAGGAGCAGCCCCTGAGTTGGGACGTCCCCAGGCAAGCCACCAGCCCCAGGACATGGCATCACTTTTGTTTTTTGTTTTGCAGTACTGGGGTTTGAACCCAGGGCCTCCCGCCTGCATGCTCTACAAGTGCTGGACCACTGAGCTGCGCCCCCAGCCCATTTTTTCACTTTTTGAGACAGGGTCTTGCTAAGTTACACAGACTGCCACTGGTCTCGAACTTGCGATCCTCCTGCCTCTGCCTCCCAAGCTGCTGGGATCACAGGCGTGCGCCACCGCTCCCGGCACGGCATCATTTTTTATTCATATCTCACTCAGTGCTCCCTATAAGCCTTGTCGGGAGCCACTGTCACAGCCCCACCTTACAGATCAGGAAACTGAGGCCCAGAGGGCTCAGCGCGAGGTCCAACCAAGACCACGCAGCCAGCACCCTGCAGAGCGTGCGGTGGGGGAGGGGCTGGCACATACCATACTTGTCCCCGTCCTCGCCGCGGGCGCTGATCCTGCGGCCCAGGACTTGGATGTGCTTCCCGCTGGTCCGGCTGTAGAGTTGGTACAAGCGCAGCTGCTTACGGCTCACATCGTCCCGAGCGCGCGTCTGGTTCTCCACGTGGATGCGGAAGTCCACGTTCTCCTCGGCCGCCAGCACCTAGGCAGGGTGAGAGGATGCGGTGAGGCAGACACCGACACGGCCCGGAGGGCTACCCCTGGCCAGGCCTCTATGCATGCTCACAATGGTCCGTTCCCACCCCTGTTTCACAGAAGAGGGGCTGGGATTTAGCTCAGTTGGTAGAGTACCGCTCTGCAGTCTCTGAGGCCCCAAGTTCGATTCCCAGCACCGTAAAATGGGAGACAGACGTGGCAATCCACTCCCAAGGCAATCCCGAAACAGTCAGCCATTGAAAACCCTATGAGGGTTGCTATGAGTCGGACTCTACTCGACGGCACCTAACAACAACAATTCACAGAGAAGGCTGCTGAGGCTCAGAGATGTGAGGCCGTTTGCCTAAGGCAGCCCAGCCAGGAGGCAGCAAAGGTGAGGATCAGGCCTGTTGTTGTTATCGTTAGGTGCCATCGAGTAGGGCTCAACTCATAGCAACCCTATGTACAACAGGCATAACACTCTCCGACACTGTGCCATACCTGGCATCATCGTCAGTGCGTCTCTGCTATTCATAGGGTTTTCAATGGCTGATTGTTTCAGGAGGGGGCTGCCAGGTCGTCTCCCAAGCTTCAGCACCTGGTGTTCCCGGGCGGTCTCCCATCCAAGGACTGGCCAGGCCTCACCCTGCTTAGCTTCTGAGATCTGATGGGATCGGATGCCACAGGGCTACGGCTGTAGACGAGGATCCGGCCTGGGTCTGCTCGACTGCAAAGCTGCAGATCTTCCCACCACACCCCAAACGAAAGCAAGAAATACAGAGCCACGGCATGGCGGGTGCCTTTGGGCACACGGTGGGCTCTGCTTCGGATTCCTGCCGGGTCAAAGGGCAGGGCAGAGCCTCTGCCCCGGTGGCCTCCGGGGCTTCCATGAGGACGTAAGCACTAAGGTCCACTTGGCTGTGACAGTGGCCTGGGAACCACTGTGCCTTCTTCCCGGGGCTATGCTGGGGGCGCCTCTCCTCACCCCCAGCTCCCCAAGGGTCTTCACGCACACTCCCAGCACCAACATCTTCCAGGCCTCTCTCAGAGAAGCCTCCAGTTTGCGTCTCCCATGGAGATTCCCCATCCCCTCCAGGAAGCCCTCTATGATTGCACCAACATGCACCATGGCGGCCTTCCATCCCATGTGGCCGCTCATCTGGACAGTGTGCGCCAGCCTCCCCGCTGGCCTCGCACCAATCCAGTCCATTGCTGCATCTGCTAGTCCATCCTCCACCAATCACAGCCCTCGTAGTGCCCACTCCACCCGCACTCCCTGGGGCTTCTATTGCACCCAAATATAGTCCTCAGCAGGGCCTCCAGACCCCTCAGTGAGCCTGAGACGCCTTTCCTCTTTCTCCTCTGTTCCTTCCTCCCAGCTGCACTGGCCCCCTGACCATGCCTGAGAGCCTTCCAAACACAGCACATACAACCACCCCAGGGCCTTTGCACCTGCGCTTCCCTCTGCTCTAATGCTTTCTTGGACCGCTACACTCTGCCCCACCCTACTTCACTCGAGTCTCCGCTCAAATTTCACCTCCTCGGGCCTGTTTGGATGCCTTTCTGAGGCAACCCCCGCCTCTGTCACTCCCCATATTTCGAACATGCCTGTGTTTCTTTACGGCACTTATCAGCTCGACATACTGCTTGCCTACCTATTTTCTGTCTGTCCCCAAGACACTAGGGACACCAGGAAGGCTGGCGCTGTCTCTTTCTAATGTGCTACTGTTTGCCCACAGGAGACCCCCAATGCTTGTTGGATGAACAAATGAACAAGCACATGACTGTTGGAGAGACTTGGAGACCTGTCCTGCTTGTTGTTGTTGTCAGGTGCCCTCAAGTCGGTATCTGACTCACAGCGACTCTCCTTACAACAGGCAAAACGCTATTGTCAGTGCTTGTCTGTCGTTCATAGGGTTTTCCATGGCAGACTGATTTTTGGGAGTGGGTTGCCAGGTCCTTCTCCTGTCCTGCTATTTAGCATTAAAGGAGGTTCTCCGTGCCCTGCTAATCGGATGGATATCCCATAGCACCCTAACCATAAAGCTCGACAGGTCCAGAAGCCCAGACAGCACTCTGGGCTTGTTGTGTGTGCCCACAAAGTCTGGCACAATCTAGGCACGCAGGACACCATTGCCAAGACGGCACGGTCACCCCATTGCGACGAAGCTCTTGGGACCCCTCCGGCCTGAGCCTGCTCACCCCTCAGCGGTGGGCTCCTAGGGCTGTGGACCATGGTTCCCTCGTTGCTACAGCCCACACCCAGCCCAGGGTCTCTGTTCCCAAGATCTGTTCTGATCTGTGTGTCTCCGCCCCCTGCCTGGGCCACCCTAGTGAACCTGCACAATCGTCGTCTGGCTGGACGCCACATTACAGATGAGGAAACTGAGGCAGCATGGCTGAACAGCCCCAGCCCCAGAGAAGGTCATGCAAAGCTAGCCGCAGGCTTTGGGCCTCAAAGTTTTTCTGGTGCATCACCTCCACGACAACACGGGCCACCACCCTGCTAGGCCTTGCCCGCCCCTTGGTGCCATCAGAAGCTGGCTCCAGATGCCAAGCCCAGGATACGCCACTCTCTAGCTAAGCGGCCTAGGTCAGCCTCCTGGGCTCTCAGAGCTTCGGTTTCTCACCTGGGAAATGGGCCTGATGAGGGAGCACCACCTCCGGGGTTGCTACGAAAATGAAATGCAAAAGGCAACAAGGCAGGTGCCTAGAGCCAGGCCGGGTGCTGAGTAAATGCTGTCAGGGTAACAGCTAAGAGAGCAGGTTGTTGTTAGGTGCCCTCAAGTTGGTATCCGACTCATAGAGACCCTGTGTACAACAGGCTAAACACTATTGTCAGTGCTTCTCTGCTGTTCATAGGGTTTTCAATGGCGGATTGATTTTTGGGAGGGAGTTGCCAGGTCCTTCTCCCAAGCCCACAGCATCTGGTGTTCCCAGGCCGTCTCCAATCCAAGTACTAACCAGGCCCGACCCTGCTTAGCTTCTGAGATCTGATAGGATTGGATAGCAGCAGGGGATGCTTTATGAGGCTCCCAGCAAAGGCCAGAGAATCAGATTATAGTGGAGGAAGACGTTAACTGCCTTTGAGAGTCCTGACAATGCAGTGCCCTGAGAACACTGATCATCCCCATTTAACAGATGTAGAAACTGAGGCCCCACTCCTCTGAGCCACACACTCCGGTGGGCCAGCTCTTAGCCTGCTGGTCCCCAAGTCCGCCTCCTCTTTGTCTCCAACAGTCTCGATGACTGACCCCCAGCACCTGCAGCTCAGACCTGCCACCCAGGCCTTCATGGCTTCCCACCTGGATGCCCTAGGAAGGAAGATGCCCTGGTCCCCAGAGCCTACACCTGCTGGGCATTTGTCCTGAAGACCCCGCACCACGCCCTTTGACCTTCCTGGAGTGACTTCTGGAGGCAGCACTGCCCGCCCCTCCCCCAGGGGTGGGCCTCTGGCCTCCTCTTGTCTTCCACTCTCCTCCTCCTCCGTGGAGACCTTATCGACCAGGGGTCAAACCAATCCCGTCACCCCACGGCCCCAAGGGGCGCGTCCCTGCCCTAGCAGCCAGCCTCCCATTAATGATTTTCTCCCTGGCCCACTGGACAGAGGCAGCAGGGGTGACCCAGGGTCAGCAGGGGCTACCGGGTGGCCCTTCCCCAGGATGTGGGGGACAATCCATCTTGCCCAGCTTCCCCCATTGAAGCCACACGGTGACCAGCTTAATCCCAGGGGACATAAACAGTCTGTCCTCTTGAAAGGTGACGTGGGCCCAGAGCTTCCGGGCGAGGCCTCTGAGGGCTCAGAGCACGCTGCCCACTTCTGCTTGGCCATCTCCTGCCTGCGGGAGCCTGCCCCGGAAGCCCTTCCTGGCCCTGCAAGTGCCCCTGTCCCCAGAGGCCAGCTTGTCCAGTTCATCCTTGGGTCTCAGCCCCAGGAGGCAATCAGCAAGTGCTTGCCAAATGGCTGGCTGAGAACAGGGGCCCCCTGGCCAATAGGACCCTATCTTCCTGCCCAGACAAGCAGGGAGCCTGACAGGGGTGCCAGGACGGCTGCAGAGGTGGAGGGCTGCGCGCTCCTCTGCTGCGGGCGCTCTGTGGAAGTGTCCCTATGCGTGGCCCTCCGCTCGTTTCAACCACGGGAGCAGCTGAGTGCGCAAGAGAACCCACTCCACAGACCACACCGCAGTGCCGTCGCCCGAGGGCCCCAGCTCCTAGCTCTGCCTCCAGAGCACGCACCATGCAGGGCGGACTCAGGAACTTCTTCTCCCAGCCCTGTAGGTGAGCGAGTGGCAGGTCACCTGGCCCCTTGGGGGCCTTCCCAGGACAGTCACAGCTGCTCTTTGCCTGGCTCAGCCTTCTCCAGGTGCACAATTATCAGGCAAAAAGCTGCTTGTTGTTGTTGTTAGGTGCTGTCGAGTTGGTATCCGACTCACAGCGACCCTCATAGGGTTTTCAATGGCTGAGTGCTTCGGGATTGCCTTGGGAGTGGATTGCCAGGTTCTTCTCCCATTTTTGCGGTGCTGGGAATTGAACTCTGGACCTCAGAGACTGCAGCGCAGGGCTCTACCAGCTGAGCTAAATCTCAGCCCAAAAAGCTGCTAGGTGAAAAAAATCCAATTGCCATACACTCTCCAGGCAAGGGCCGGCTCCTCCGTGGGAGATGCCTCTGGCTCTCCACCTGTGGGGCACCATACCTGTGGATGATCTCATGGGTCCCTTTCTACAATGGGTGACCTACAGTCCCTGCAGCCTAAGACCCCAAGGACCCCACCTGGCCCTTCCCCTGCCCTGAGTCTTTGGTTCCGTCTGGGTGGAAATAGCTACCCAGTCACCCACCCTCAACCTGGGAACCGCATGGAAGGAAAAAAGGCCCCATAGGCCCAAATGGCTCCTCAGATCTGGCAAAGGTCTCAAGGCCCAGGGATGCCAACCCTGTGCTGCACAGACAGAGCCTGCCCACCTTCTGGGCACAGTCTCGTCCAGGCCCAGGGCACTCTCAGGACATAACAGGTGTCACCTCCCAGCTCTGAGCCCCACCAGGCTCCCACTTTGTTGTTGTTAGGTGCCATCGAGTTGGTATCTGACTCATAATGACCCTCATAGGGTTTTCAATGGCTGACTGTTTCGGGATTGCCTTGGGAGTGGATTGCCAGGTCCTTCTCCCATTTTTGCAGTGCTGGGAATTGAACTCGGGACCTCAGAGACTGCAGTGCAGCGCTCTACCAACTGAGCTAAATCCCAGCCCACTACCTTCAGCAAAACAGCCAAGGGTCGCCCAGGCCTCCATCCCCCACCTACCCACCAAGGAGGGGATCAACACATGGTGGAAAGAGGTTCTGGCAGCTTCTGGAAATCAGCCAGGGTGTCCCATTCTGCCAGAGCATCTGATGCCCACCAATGCTCCTGCTGGCCTGAAGAGGTCAAGCTCTGGCTTGAAGAAGCATGTTTGGGAGCTTCCTCTTCGTCCTCAGGCCACATTTCCACCACCTGCAGACCTCTATCATGTCACACACACACACACACACACACACACACACAAAACTAGCACTAACTGGCCTATACCTTACCTGGTTTCACCCCCACCCAATCACCAACTTACTTAATTTCTTTAACCCTCAGTGTTCTCATCAAAACAAAAGAATGAAGATTGTTTATACTATTAATCTCAGAGATAGATCACATTATTAACAACAGCTACTACATTTATTCTTTTATTTCCTTCTTCAATTTTATTTTTCAAACAGCCATGACTTACTGAGCACTTTCTCTGTGTTGAGAACCACTGTAGGTGAATTACCCTACATAATCGCCGGAGCATCCCTATAAATTGGAATGAGTGTTATTCCCATTTAACAGATAGGGAAAGATAGGCTCAAGGGAGATTATGTCATTCATGCTAAATCACCGAATTAATGAGAGGACTCAGGATTCAAATCCAGCTTCCCCTCTGTCTAGAGCTCAAGCTCTCGCTCCACCACTTTGCCAGCACCTGCTGTAATTCTCCCTCTCTTCCTCACCTCTTTTCCACTACACTTGGTTTCCATGGTTTCAGTTACCCCCAATCAACCAAGAACCAAAAATATTAAATGGACAATTGCAGAACCAAACAAGGTAGTTGTTTTAAATTTTGTGCCATTCTGGCTAGCATGATAAAACCTCATGCCATCTGTTTATGCAGTGTATCCATACTGTATGCACTACCCACCCGTTACACACTAGTAGCTATCTCAGGTAGCAGATCAATGGTCTCAGTATCACAGTGCTTGTCCATGGGGTTCAGTTCTATTCTCAGTTTAAGGTACCCAATGGGGATCATGGAACATATCCCCCAAGGACAGGCCAGGATGACTACATACAAGGACAACAACTGGTTCAGAACCTAAGCCGTAGCTGAGAGGCAAGGGCTATTGTCCATGAAAGGGCTGGAGGCCTTGAGCTCCTCCCTGCAAGAGAAGAGGATGAGATCCTGCTGCCTTCTCCCACCCAGGTCCCTGATCCTTGAGGCCTCATGTAACCCCTTGTCACCAGGCAGCTGCCCAGCAAGGGAGGGTCTCCCTAGTATCAGGAAGGGCAGCCCACAGGCTCCTGGCCGCATTCCACGCCACCAGCCTCCTCTAGCCACAACAGCAGGAGACCAGGGCTTTCAGAGCTTCTCCAAATTCCGGGTTCAAACCCAAGACCTTCACTCCCTCCAGGCATGGTCTCTGGTTAAGCGGGCCCCCTCCTTACCCAAAAGGCACCCCCAACTCTTTTTTTTTTTTTTTTTTTTTTTTTTTTTT
>VMDO01016707.1:0-36236 GCA_007922755.1 Pedetes capensis | reverse complement strand
AGGCATGCACCACTGCGCCCAGCTCCCCCAACTCCTCTTTAGAGCAGCCTGCGCTCTGCCCCAGGAGCTGCTGCCAGCCACAGTGCTCTGTGGCTGATCCTCATGCCTGAGAGTGAAACTCACGCTGGCTCCCTCTTCCTGGGCCGGAGCTCCAAGCCAGCCAGGCCAAGTGTCAGCACTGGCCAGGAGCCATCTGCTCACTCATGCGACCTGTGCGGATCACGACTATTTCTGTCCCCGTGCTCTATGTAACACAAAGAGGCACAGAGAGGCCAAGAGACTGGCCCAAGTTGCAAAGTGACAGAGCCAAGACCTGAGCCCCTCTCTACCTCTGAAGTCAGCAAATTTCCCCCATCCTGCATCCTGCATAGAAAGGGGAGGAGGAAGACAAGGCCACCCCTGACCCTTGGCTGGCACCCTGCCCTCCCCACCTTCTGGCCTCTCCTGTCACGCTCCCCACACCCACGGCAGCCAGGACAGAGTGAGGCCGCACAGGCTCCTCCTGCCCCCCAGCCTGTCCATTAAGCTCCCAGAACTATCAATGTATTGATTGGCAGGGCTGAGCCATGAGCACAGGGGTGGGGGTGGTGCAAGATGGGGGCTGGGCCCGAGGGGCAGCCTCCTTCTCCCCATCCATCAGCCTTCTCTGTACAGGTTGTCAATATGGGTGCCGCTGGGGCAGGCCGTCAACCCTAGAGGCAGCCTGGGGGAAGAGGGCAGGACCCCTAAAGACCAGAGCTGCTTCCCGCCCCTCTTTTCCCCTTCCAGCCAGTCCTGGCTTCCACTGCATCTCCCCTAGGCCTTGAGAGGGGACAGTAGTTGTCTTTGCCTAGGAGATCACAAGCAAGCCCTTTATTCCGGCCTCCGGTGCCCACCAGGGCCTTTTCTTCCACTCTCCCTCCTGAATGCGATGCTGCAGCGGCCCCAAGGGGCTAGAGCCCCCGGAGCGCCCCCGGCTGCTCCCTGCTCACAGCAAGCGCAGCTCTGCATCTCTGCCGCGTCTCTTCCACCCACGGGCGCATGCATGCGCACAGCAGCACCGGCTCACGGTGGCATCGTCCCTGGCCAGAGCTCGGCCCCAGACTCTGGTTTCCCTGCCGTTCCTCACAGAATCCACTGCCCCTTGGCGCCTGCTCCCCAGCACCATCCCTCGCTTCCGCTCAAATCCTGGGGCCTGGGACAGGTGCAGAATCCATGGGCCCCAGCCCTTGTCCCGGGGAGTGGAGGGAAGTGACTCAGGCCACGTCCTCGCCCCCACCCCGAGGGCTGCCAATCAATCCTCCTGCAGGCCGAGTCAGGGCCCCCGTGCCGCAGAGCCTGCAGCCCTGGTCAGCCCTCCCCTGGCCTTCCAGGAACGACTGGGAGCTGGCAGACAAGCAGGCTTCAGGACAGACACCCAGGTGCGGTGGCGCACGCCTATAATCCCAGCGATGTGGGAGGCAGAGGCAGGAGGATCGCAAGTTCAAGACCAGAGGCAGTCTGCCTAATGTAGCGAGACCCTGTCTCAAAAAAGTGAAAAAGAGACTACTGCAGGTTCTGTCCACCTGCCACCTACAAGGGGCCCAGCGCTGGGCCCAGCGCTACTCCCAGCACTCTGCCAAGGGACCACAGTCCACCCTCCCAGCAACCCCCGGAGGGCAAAACCATCCTGACACCCTATAAGCGATGAGCACTGAGAGACCGGGCAATTCACCCTGTCACACCCCTGTCAAGTGGCCAAGGCAGGGTGTGAGCCTGGGGGCCAGGTCCTTAGAGCCTGGACTCCTTCCTGCGCCTGTGAGTTCTAGCAGAGAATGCAGTGGGTCAAAGGGTGGTGAGAAATACTATGGGGTTTCCAGGGCAGGTGGGGCAGGGGTCAGTAAAGCTGCTCAGAGCATCTGTCATCTCTTCATGGAGCTCACTGAGAGGAAGCAGAGGCTCTGGGCGCTGCCTTCAGTCACTTCAACCCAGTTCAAGGCCAGATGTGCAGCAGGCGTCCCATAAATGTGCATGGACTGCTGACGAGGCGCAGTGCCATATCTGAGCACCTTCTGCATACCTGGTCTGGGACATGGCTTCTATGACTCCCACCAGGAAGCCTAGGGAGTGGCTGTTCTGTTTTGTGGAGACAGGGCCTCACTATGTAGCCCACTATGTAGTTTTGTTTTGTGGAGACAGGATCGCACTCTCGATCCTCCTGCCTCAGCCTCCCAGGTGCTGGGATGACAGTGTGCACCCCTGGGCCCGGCTTGGAGAAGTGGTATTATTATCCCTGTTCTGTACATGGGGGAGCGGAGACTCAGGTTAAGGACTTGCTCAAAGCCACACAGCCTGGGAGTGGTGGAATGACAAGTAACTCGGACCTAAGTCTAAAGCCTATGCTACCAACACAGACTGGAGGGGCCCGGCTGCCCCTGAGCCAGAGAACATGGCCTTCCTCGCTTTCTCTAGCACATCACAGTACGTTATGCACCTGAGACATACACAGCTTATGACTGATTGGCCACCTGCTACTTCTCATTTCTCGTTAGCTGCTGTGTTGGCTGCTCCGTGTGCAATACACCACTTGGTTCTCACGGGAACCCCTAAGAGGTAGGTCCTTCTCATTATTCCATTTTCCAGGTGGGGAAAACCAAGGTGCAGAGGGCTGAAGATTAAGAAATACTCACTGCACACCTGTTAGGATTGAAACCCAGGGATCGTGTGCGCTGACACCTAGGCATTCAAGCCCCAGAGAAGCTACCTCGCTCACTCATTGACACCCAGGTGGGGAAACCAAAGCTATAGAAGGAAGTCACACAGTAACCCAGTGACCAGGCCAGCACTGGACCTCAGCCTTTGGAGTCCCGCTCAGTGGTCCACAGGAGGCTAGGTTTTGGGCCCCATCCTTGACACAGAAGTATTTTGAATAAGTCTGTGGCCTTCTGCCACTTAGATGGCAGAGTAGAGGAACTTCCGGCAAACCTGACTGATGTTTCTGCTGTTCCAGAACAAATTCCCATAGTCGGGCCCTAAACACTGGCAGCAGGCCTACGGCCGTCCTAAGGCCACATGGGTCTCCCCCAGCCCTGGGCAGGCCCCTTGCATGCCCTTTCCTGGAAGGAGCGCTTACGATACCTGGTAAGGACAGGCGTGAGAGACCTCTCTAAGACCGGAGACACAGGAGCTAGGTCTGGAGCCACGCACAAGAACTCATGACTACGCTTTCACCTTAGGAAGCAGGGACGGTCCTAGTCGTGCTTCCTTCCCCCGCCCCATTTACACATCCAGAAGCTGAGCCCCAGAGAGGTTAGGTAACTTGTCCAAGGTCACGCAGCAAACAGGAGGCAGACCCCCAACGTGAACCTGGCTGGCTGACTCCAGAGCGGTCACACTGCCTTTTCATAAGCCTGGGTCCCAGAGCCAGGCAGCTTCAGAGCTGCGTCCTGCTCCCCCACTCTCTTGCTCTGTGACCACGTGACCCCGAGCCTCCCTCGCCTTCACGGCAGAATCCCCTAACTCCAACCTGGCTGCGAGGCCTGGCCTGGACAATGTGAGATCGCACCTGCACCCAGGGAGCACGCCAGACCTGGCGGCGGTGGAAATGCTGTGGCCGTCATTGTCACCGCCCTGATGGTCCTGAACCCCCATTTTCAACACCCACAACTTTCCTGCTAGGAGACCAACTCAGAGCCAAAAGGCGCTGCTGAAGATGGAAATCTTCCTGTCCCCTTCCAACCTCCCCGGGGGGCGGGTAGTATCCCACAGGGCTGCCCTGGGGCTCGGTAGAGGCTGCACTTGTCACCCTGACATGCCACCCCAGGCCCTCTGACACTGGCCCCCGCTAACCACAAGAAATGTAAAAAATCCACCTCCTTATCTCAGAGGGAGTGAGTGACACTCCCCGGCTACAAGCATGCTGGCAGGGTGCCCTGCCCTCCCCCTGTGCCCTGGGAGAGAGGCTGAGCAAGGAGCCCTGGGTCCCTACCCCCTTATGCCTGCCTCTGACTCTAGGACCCTCAGACCAGTGTCTTCCATGAGGCTCCGGGTCTGCAGAGCCCAAGGCACACATCTCCCACCTCGGAATAACCCACCTGGGTTCTGATCGTTCCCCACGCCCCCGGAATCCAAATAGGAGCTCTCACTCAGGACCCCAGCAGGAGCGGGGCTCCGCTGCCTGGGGCTTGGCTCCCCACTGGTGTTCTCTCTGAATAACCTGGGGGTTTTCCTAGAAAAGTCAGCTTAACAAAAGGCAATGAATACAAGATCCGGAACCGAGCCGTGGGTCCGGGTGACGACCTTGAACGAATCCCTTCCCCATTTACACCTGCCTCTCTCCATCTGTGAGTCTGTCCCACCTGCCGCCTTACAGAAGGCTGGGAGAATGGCGACAGCGTCCGGACAGAGGAGATGCTTTGCCATTCTCACGAGTGGCGCCTTTTTCCTCAGGCAAATCTCTTCTGCTTAGCCTCTCTTTCCTCCTCTCACATGGGAGGTACAGACACCCCGCCTCCCTGCACTTCACAGCACTGGGGGGGCAAACTTCTAGGCATCTGGCAGGGTTTCCTCCAGACTGGAAGCTCCTCGAGGCCAGGCACTAACTCTTTTTCCCTAGGCCAGTAAGAAGCAGGCCCCCAGAAAGGGCGTCCTGAATGGAAAACTAACTATGGGGATGAATGAATGATGGGGGTGGGGGTTGCTGTTCAGTTTTTTTTTTTTTTCTTGGAGGGGTTGTTTGTTTTTGTTTTGTTTTTCTTAATTCTTTTGGCTTGGGTTGGGTTTTTTGAGACAGAGTCTTGCTAAGTAGCCCACACTGGCGTCGAACTCACAATGTAGTGCAGGTTGTTCTCAAATCCGTGATCCTCCTGTCTCTGCCTCCCACACCCGACTTGAATGGATAACATTGCTTTAAGACATTAAAAGTGGCTAGGTGCAGTGGCACATGCCTGTAATCCCAGCGATTTGGGAGGCAGAAGCAGAAGGATCGCAAGTTCAAGACCAGAGGCAGTGTGTGTAACTTAATGAGACCCTGTCTCAAAAAAAGTAAAAAAGAAAGAGGGGTCTGGGGGTGCAGCTCAGTGGTCCAGCACTTGCAAAGCATGCAAGCACGAGGCCCTGGGTTCAACCCTAGAACTGCAAAAAAAAAAAAAAAAAAAAAAAAAGATATTAAAAGTGCCATCCAATAGGACACCTTCTCATTCTTTTCTTGCCCCAAAGGACACTGGCCCTGCTTCCCCATCTTGGCCAGCTGGAAGGAAGAGTCCAAACCTCACTGAGGAGGCCGGGTGACAGGGTGGCAAGGCAGAGAGGGAACCTGGAAGGCAACTTCCAAACTTGAACGCCTCACAGTGAGAGGAAGTGGCGCTGTGGAAGGAACAGCAAGGAGCTGGAGGAAGTGCCCCCTGCCCTGGCCCACCTCATGTCTGGCCTGTCTGGGGAAGGCCAAGACCCAGCCAAGCCTGGAGGCAGGAACAATGTCTGGCAGGTGCCGGCTGAGCCCTGTGAAAGGCTCAGCCCGGTGTCATTGTCAGAGCTCAGCCAAGTGCAGAAAAGCAATTTACTGGTCACGCCGCCTGCTCCCCGCGGAAATTTTTAAAATTCTTCCGATTTGAGCTATCAACGGTATCCCTGAGTCGTGTGGAGAAGGGATGAAGGGATTTTATTAAATTCCTAGTTTCCTGCTTCCCAGGGTGGCCGCGGGTGAGGCCAGGGCTCACCACACTGGGGGTGGGCAGGGGACAGCATCTGGCATTGAACGTGCTCATGGAAAAGGGGATGGGGGTGGGCAGGGACCCACTGGGGGCCTAGTGGCTGAGGGATAGAAGGAGAAAAGGAGCCCAGGAACTCCACGGCTAAGACTGGACCAGTCCCCCAGAACAGGGAAGTGCGGAAGGGCTGAGCACAGGTGGACCCATTTCCCAGCTGAGCCACAGACCTCCCTGGGTGAGTAAGAACTTGCGAAATCTCTTCCACCTGTATCCCGTGTCAGCAAAGGATGAAACTAAGACTCCCAGGGAGCCACAGACGGGCCACGATGGAGCTGCAGTCCAGGCCCAGTCCACCAGATTGCTAAGCCCTGAGCCCTTCCCAGCCCCCACTTGCAACCCAAGGCACTCCAAGTGCTATTGTCCCTGGGCACCCTGTCCGAGACAAGGTTACCCCCAGCACCTGCCAATGCCACCTTGGCAGGGATCAGGCTTCAGACTTCTAGCAACTCATACTCTTGGGGCCACCTCTCATCTCTACCACTGAGGGCCACCCCATCTCTGCCCCTGAAGTGTAAAAGGTGACATGGGCCGGCTGATCTTACCTGAAACCCCTGTAAGGTAGCATTTCTTTACCTTTTAGGGATCCAAGGTGCTTTGGGAAATCTGTGGGTTGCTGAGAACCCTCTTCTCGACACAGCATATTTGCATATTATGTTTTGCGCAATGTTTCAGGGGACCGCCTCTCCAACAGTCCCAACCTTAATATATCCCAAGGGTGCATGGAGCAGGGCTTAAAAACAGCAGCCTTTTGGCAGCCTGGATGTGGAAAGGCTGGAGGAGACAAAGGGGCAAAGGAAGGGGAAACAGGAGAGGGAAGAGGAGGCTCCCTCACCTGCTTGGAGGCCCCTCTTGACCTAACCCAGGCGGACCACCCAGCTCTTTCCTAAGATGCTGGCGCTGGTGCTGGCCAGGGGGTGGAGGTGGGATGCAGAGTCCAGACTCCTTTCCCTCACACTCCCCTCAGAGAACACAAAGACCACCCAGCAGCCCCCCTGGGCCCCACTTCCAGAAGAACCAAGAGCAGCAGGCAGCCAGAGGGTTGGGCAGCAAAGTCCAAAGGCCCGCTCCACCTCCTCGCCCATTTCCTCAGCTCTCGCCCCAGACTCAGCCCTCCAGCAAAGGGCTCTGCCCAAGCCAAACAAGCAGACCCCCTAAAGTGACCCTGGGGCTTGCCCTCTGTTTGGGGACTCAGCTGCAGCCTGAAGAGGCCATGCCTGGCATTGGCCCCTCTCTCTGACACCAGCCACTCCCCACCCCGTCCCCCACCCCCTTCACCACGCAGGGTCACATCTGCTTTGGCAAACAGCCAGTCTTAAGTTACTGACTCCAGTTATATTGATTCAAGGAGTCACTGGGGACCCCAGCCTGGCCAACAGGAGGAAAGAGCCCATCAGTCTGTCCATCCACCCATCTACCCTTCCAGCCCCCAGGCCGGTGCTGGTCTGGAGGGTAACAGTCCTGTCCCAGGAGTAAGAGGGAGATAAGAGACCCACCACGGCCAGCACAGCAAGAGGCTGCTGAGTCTCAGCAGCACTGACCACATACAACACTCCTAGTACCAGAAAACTAGAAGACTCCCCACTTCCCCTGCACGCCAGGCCCAAGGATCTTCCCTAACCCTGTAAGGACACCTGCCTTTAACGGAGAGGGGGAAGGGGCAGATAATCCTCTTTTGGCCTCTGTCCAGCTCCTCCTAGGTTCCCTCCCTTGTACCTCTAGGTGGGTGGGGGGCTTGGGCAGCTGGCACTTCCTATCCCCTCTGCCCACTCCCCCCCCCCACCATGCCGAGGCAGCCCTGGTCTGGTTCTAATCGGGTCTGAAGTCGGTTCCTTCTTTCCCTCTTTGCTCCACCCCCCCGCCCCGTTTTCGTTCATTTCCACGGCTTTGGAAGCCAGAGTGTTCCAACTGTCTGGGTGCCAAGACCTTCCCGAGTCTGAAAGCCTGCTGAAGTAACAGATCAGATTTTAGCAAGTGCTTTCCAGGCCGAGCGCCAAGCCCTCTTCTGATTCACGGAGAGCGAGAGCGAACGTGGAGCAGGCGGGGAACCAGCCGAGGACGGCACCACCTTGGGCAGGGCGAGCGCAGCGCGGCCCGACCGGGGCAGCCTCCCCAGCAACAACACATCTCTCCCTTTCTTCCTCTCTTTCTTCCTCTCTCTGTCTCTGTCTCTGTCTCTGTCTCTGTGTCTCTCTCTCTCTCTCTCTCTCTCTCTCTCTCTCTCTCTCTCTTTTGAAACCACACAGTAATTTACAACTACAGCTCTCTCTCTGAACCCAAAATCCACTCAACTGAAAGCAGCCTTTTTGTTTGCAAGAGCGAGCGACGACGTTAAGGGACACTTGACCGAGAAGACCCCTAGGTCCCAACTCCTCGCCGCCTGCGGGCAGGGTCTCGAGCCAGGCACCTTGCTGCTGCCCAGCCTGCAGGCTCTGGGAGACCTCCCTCCCATCAAGGCCGACCGGGGCCCGTGACAACCCGCCCTGGCTCGAGCCCCGCAGCAGAGCCCCCTTGCCCTTCCTTGGCGGGTCCCCTGCCGGCTCAGGGCGCGCGCGGAGCCGCCCTTTCACGTCCTGGGAACAGGTGCACTGGGCTTGGCGCCCGGGAGGGGTGGGACACAGGGAGGGGGCGCGGCCCGGGCGATGGGGTGGGGTGGGGGGAGTGTGTTCGGCGAGTGTCGCGAGGCAGGGGCAGGGGCAGGTCAGCGTCAGGGCCCCACGTACCTGTACCTGGAAACACAGCAGCAGAAAGTGTAAACACCTGCGGGAGAGAGACGGAGACGTGGTCAGTGGGACCCGAGGGAGGGGGCGCGCGGACAGACAGACACGCGGGGGAAGTTAGGCGGACACAGGGGTGGGCAGACAGAGCCGCGGGCGCACGGACAGACGGACCCACGGGGCGGACAGCCCCACGCGCGGGCGCTTACAGGCAAGTGCAGGCGGAGGGCGCTGAATACATCGCTGGGCGGAGGGGAGGCGGCGGCTCCTAGCCCAGCCTGCACATGTCCGCTCCGCGCGGCCCGGACCGGGCGCCTCCGCCGCCGCCGCCGCCGCCGCCGCCGCTGCTGCTGCTGCTCCCTCCTCGCCGGCTGCTGCTGCTGCAGGCTCTGCTGCTCCGGGGCGCTCCGCGGCGCGCCCTGCGGCATCAGCGCCCCGCGCGGCTCCTCCCGAGCGCTGCGCCCTCCGGTCTGGCGCGGGGGCTGCGGGGCGTCCTGCCGGTGCGGGGAAGCTGGCTGACCGCTGGCCGGCCAATCGGCCGGCCGTCTGAGCGTTCTCGGGAGCCCGGCCGCCTGACTCACTCCGGGGGCAGCATGCGCCGCGGGGAATGGAAGCTGGGGCGCGCTCTCTGGCCGGGACGCGGGGCTGCGCGGGGGCCGGGGGTCAGCGCGCCGGGGCCGGAGCGCGCGGCTGCAGCGCGAAGGCGTCACGGCCGCTCCGTCTGGGCGCCCGCCGGCTCATGTCTCCTCCTCCGCGTCTCTCCGGCCGTGCGCATCGCCGCCTCCCACCACTGGCGGCGGCCGGGGCGTTTTCTACGCGCGGGCGGCGAGGGGGCGGGGGGCCGGGGGCGGGCCCGGGCCCGAGCCGGCACAATGAGGATGCGGGGCCGAGGGGCTCCCCCCTCGGGGCGCGGCCGGACGGGCGCTCAGCTCGCCTGGGTGCGCCGCGCCCACATCAAAGGCGGCCCAGCCTGCCTGCCTGCCTGCCTGCCTGCCGGGGCCTCTCCGCGGCCTCCTCCTCCTCCTCTTGGCGGCTCCGGGCTGGAGGGGAGGCGCTCAGACTCTAGGCGATGGGACCTGCAGTTCCCAAGGGGCAGAACCTGGGAGGCCGGAGCTGGTGGGCGCTGGAAGCCGTCGAAGCTCTGCGCCTGGGCGCAGTGACCTGCGCCGCAGCGCAGACGTTGGCCAAATCCGGCAGGCAGCGGTCCCCAAGAGCGCAGTTAGGTGCGGAGAGTCATCCCTCACATTCGCCACTCGCACTCACATCCACCAGAGTCTGAGTGGAGAGCGGGGAGAGGGCGGGACATGCCCAGCCTCCAGGGCGTCTCCACTGAAGGGGGGTCGCTTACACCCGCCTTGAGTCTACAAGATCATGGCTTTTGCCAGACCCCCTTCCAGTGGGATGCCAGACTAAGTGAACCCTCTTTCCTTTCTTCCTGTCCCTGCCACTGGAGATGGGGAGGGCTCGGGGGCGTCTCTCCTCCCTCCCCCGCTCGGTGGCTCAGGAGGTCTGTTCTTGGGATCCCAGCTGGACTCTCGGGTAGGCGAGTCAGCTTTGGAAACACACGGCTACCACCTAGCGGCCGCAACGCATCGCTGCAACTCCAGTACCGGCAGGCTGAATGCTTGGGAATAAACAGCAGGACTCTGGTCAGCGACCACTCCAGGGCCTTTTCTGGCTTCTTCCCCAAAACCAGGTTAAGATTTGCTTCCACTCGTATATTAAAAAGCTCCACTCTTCTGGTAGGCCCTCTCCCAAGACACTGATTCTTACTGCCTCCAGCCCCACCCACCAACTCCTGTCCTTCACAATAACTCCAAAATGTAGATGCTGTCACAAGCCTGCTTCACTCCTCTGCTTTGGACCAATGCTAAGGAAAACAGGTCGCAGTGCGAAAGAAACGGGTAACACGCTCAAAACGCATAATTCAGGAATCTGGACTATTTGGTTAAAAGCTTCCTTTGTGTCATTGGCTGTGGCTGATATTCCCATTTCACTAGGGCACAAACTAAGGTGCTGTCAAGCAGTGCTATTTCCTGAAGTCATGGGTAAGAAATATCGGCATTCGTTCCAAATATCAGACCTCCCTGCAAGCTATTTTGTTCCTTTTCAAAGCTGAGGCTATTCTAAACAAAAGAGCATTGGAGACAAGTGCAGAAAAATCTTTGCAAAACCAGGTGGTGAGTGATGGGCAAAATTCTCACATGGAATATTCTGATTGCCAAGATTTGTTCTTGCAAAGTTAACACTAACTTCCTAGGTTCTGGAGAAAAATAAACCCATCCAAAGATAGGATGAAATGACCAAGCGCAAATAAACAGAAATGGTTCCACTGGATCCGAGTCATTGTCACCAATTTGACGACCTTGCTTTATGGGAAGGCGTCTGACACACAGTCAAGGGGTGGTTTTGGTTCACTACACACTGAAGCATTGGATGTACCTTCTGGCTAAGAATCATAATCCAGATTCGTGTATAACTAGTATTTTCTATTACTTTTGAATGGAATGGGCATATAACTATTGTCAAAGCTAAAGCATTTTGCCATCTTTTTCAATGTTCAGGTTCAGTGTATTTGTCGATCTCATCACACAAATGCGACTGTCCAAAAAGTTCAGTAAAGAGAACAGTTCTAAGTAAGAGTGTAAGCTTGAGTCCTTAATTTGAATGTTCCTTCCAACATTTACTTAAACATTCCAGCAGGCAAGTCTGAGACTGCTTCCTTATCTAAAAAAATACAAGTAAGAGCAATAACAGCTCTCACAGATTTGTTGAGTATAAGTGAGATCAGAATCTAGTATATGCTGAAAACTCCAGATGTTTTAGCTGTTAGTACTTGTAGTACTCGTTTTTAGGTTATTTTCATATTACTTTCTTCACAATTCCATGAAGTGGGAAGGTAAGACTATTCCCAATATACAGCTGAAGGATTCAACCAGCATTTCCTGACTCCAAACTTGTTGTTGTTGTTAGGTGCCATCGAGTCGGTATCCGACTCATAGCGACCCTCATAGGGTTTTCAATGGCTGTTTCGGGATTGCCTTGGGAGTGGATTGCCAGGCCCTTCTCCCATTTTTGTGGTGCTGGGAATTGAACTCGGGACCTCAGAGACTGCAGCACAGCACTCTACCAACTGAGCTAAATCTCGACTCCAAACTTAGCTATCACTATTCCTTCTCCCCATCACGCATACCCTCAACCCAATTTCACAGAGGAACGTTACCAAAATAATCTACTTACCATATACTCAAACCTTAAATGGGTTCTACCTGGATTTGATATCTTCCCATGGCACTTAATATACGTGCCACTAATTTGGTATTTAGCTCATTTGGTAGAATGCAGTCTCCAATGCCCAGGGTTCAATCCCCAACATTGCAAAAACAGGAGGACAGGACAATCCAGTCCCAAAGCAATCCTGAAACAATCAGCCATTGAAAAGTCTATGAGGGTTGCTATTAGTCGGACCCAATTCAACAGCACCTAACAACAATTTGGTAGTTACTTATCGATTCATTCAATCATTACTTGAGATCCTTATGGGTTGCCCAGCCCTGGTTGAAAACAAGATCTCTATACTAAAAAAACTACCTTTCTTCTACTAGGGAAGCTGGGCATTAAGCAGATACGCCAAGAGGTAAATGCTAGGTTTTAAGGGTTTTTTTTTTTTTTTTCTGATTTGTTTGTTTTTTACCAGTGCTCTGCAAGAAAACAATGGGATGGAATAAAGAAGAGCAGAATAGATTTAGTGGTCCAAACACCTCTTAGTAAAATATAGGCTAAGAGCCAAAGGCAGGAGATAGCCAACCATGCAAAGGAATATTCCAAGCAAAAGATGTCTAGTGCCTGAAGTAGGAAAAGGCTGGGTAACAGGCACGCATAGCCAGAACTGCCAAGAGGTGACAGGGGAAACAGTTTTCTTCATCATGGCTTATAGGTACATCCTCAAAGGGAAAAAAAGTAGCCATTTTTAAAGGTACTATTTTTATACAATTTTTAATGCAATGGTTTTAAGTGTGCATCTTGAGTTTTGATAAATTCATGTATAAACATCCCCTCTTTTCAGGTGATCCTTCCACCCTCAACCATTGGCTCTTTTCCACAAGGTTGTTTCCCATTTCACGTAAGCGGAACCATGTATTATGTGCTCTCTTAGCTTCTGGCTCGGCATGTTTTGGAGGTTCGGCTGCCGTTCCATTTGCCTGTACCACAACGTTTGACAAGTTAGCCATGAAGAGCTTTTAAACCAAGGGTCAAAACCCAATCCCTCCAACTGCTGAGTAAAGAATGGAGAGGAGTGCTCTAACAGTGCAGCAGGCAGGGCGATGAAGCCTCCAGTCCAGCATAACTGAGTGTGGTGGCATGGGCCCAATGAGCATGTGCTCATTTAGTGCTGAGGCCACACACACTTGCATTCAGTTTCCGGCTCTGGGGTAGTAAGTGCAGGTACTGAAGTTTTCTTTTTTTTCCGTTTTTTTTTTTTGTGTGTGTGTGGTACTGGGGGTTGAACCCATGGCCTCGAGCCTGCATGCTCTACAAATGCTGGACCTCTGAGCTGAGCCCCCAGCCCCCCCCCCCCTTTTTTTTTGTACTTTTTGATACAGGGTCTTGCTAAATTACGAAGATTGCCTCTGGTCTCGAACTTGCGATCCTCCAGCCTCCTCCGCCTCCTGAGCTGCTGGGATTATAGGCGTGCGCCACCGCACCCGGTGCAGGTAGTAAGTTTTCTGAAGGGAGCAGAGAATGTAAACTAACCCAATGAAATGTAAGCCCTGCAGAACATTGAATTGCTTTGCTTACTAATCCTGAAGCACCTAGAACTTCGGGGCATGGTATGTGTTTAAATGTTTATATCCTCCCTACCCTTCCAAGTGTGAAAGTAAACCCAGACAGCAATCTGACGCGTTTTCCACCTCAGTCTTCACTGAGAAGACTTCATGGTCCGACAAGCCTGTGGGACAGACACAAATACTGTGAAGACAAAGACGGAGAACACACAGCCCAAGGATATCGGACAGACACAGCCTCAAGCAGCACTGCTATCAATAAAATCACGCGCTGAGCCGGGCGCGGTGCCTGTAATCCCAGCAGCTGGGGAGGCGGAGGCAGGAGGATCAGGAGGATCGGAAGTTCCAGACCAGAGGCAGTCTGTGTAACTTAGGGAGACCCTGTCTCAAAAAGCAAAAAAAAAAAAAAAAAAAAAAAAGGGCTGGGGGCGCACGAGGCCCTGGGTTCAACCCCCACTACCACCAAAAAAAAAAAAAAAAAAAAGATCACATCCTTTATTAGCTGGGGTTTCAGTAGAGTTCTTGCCCATTGATTTGTGTATGAAGAATGGCTTCTGACTTCAGTCAGCAAACCAGTGCATCGATGTCCTCCGCTTACAAATTTTCCCTTGTTTTTCCACAGGATCTCACCAAATCAAGATCCCAACAGTACTTCACAAGCAATGCTCCCCGACTGTAGTCTATAAATGCCATTCTTTTAAAAAAGGACCCATAGATCCTTAGAAAAATAATCCAAATCTAAGAAAATGAGCAAGATCAACCTGACACTTGTCATACAACAAAGCCAGACAGCAACAAGGCCCATGATAGAAAGCAGCTTGAAAGGGGTATTCTGACAAAAAGAAATTTTAGCATCAAAATTCAATAATGCACTGACGTACAAATACGTAAGAAATCTGAATTTGGAATAAACTCAGTAGTTTCTTTCAGAGGTTGCCAAGACATACATCAGTGCCTCATTCTGAAAATTGGCAAATGAAAGAATCAAACATTAAGACATTTTCTAAGTCTGGTACAAATAGAGGCAATCAAAGTGGGGATTTGGGGTTAATGATAAAACCAAAGAAACCACCTGCAGAGTAACAAAATTTTGCTGAAGCCTAAACCATGAGGTAGCATTCCTATCCAGCACACTACCTTAAGAACAGTTGTCCCAACAGTAAGTATGTAAGATACAGATAGGACCCATCTGAACCAAGGTTACTCCTGTTAAATGCCCTGTAGATTCCCAGGATTAAGCAAAAAAAACCAGTTTTAGTTTTCCTCTAGTCTAAATCAAAAGATTAGTACCTGGAACAAAAGCAGTTACTCCCTACTGGCCTTAGAAAATGTCAAAAATGCTTTGACTGCTGGTACCACACACATAATCCCAGACGCTGGGGATGCTGAGGGGCCAGATGGATTGCAGGGTCAAGGCCAGAAGCAGCTTGGTAACCTAGCGAGACTGTTATCTCAAAACTTAAAAAATCCTTCAAAGGGGCCCGGGTGAGGGAGTGCAGCTCAGTGGTAGAGCACTTGCCTGGCATGCGTGAGGCAGGCCCTGGTACTGGAGTGGAGTCACTATTAAAACTATAATTTCAGTCAGGAGTGGCGGTACACTCCTCTAATCCCAGCATGAGGCTGAAGCAAAAGGATCATTTGTTTTCAGGGCACTTGTCTATGTTGCCTCAGTGGTATCTTTAGTGTAGTTGCAGTTGTTAGGTGCCACTTAGTCGGTATGCAACTCATAGCAACCCTACATACAACAGGTGAAACACTTCTGTCAGTGCTCCTCTTATTCATAGGGTTTTCAATGGCGGATTGATTTTTGGGAGTGGGTTGCATTCTCCCAAGCCTACAGCACCTGGTGTTTCCAGTAGGTCTCCCGTCCAAATACTAATCAGGCCTGACCCTGCTTAGCTTCCGAGAGACGGATGCCACAGGGATACGTCTGCAGGCCATAGTTGCAGTTGATTAGGTAAGTGACCCTTTTTCTCAGCTGGGAAGCACTTCCAGTTTAAAGGACATTTATAAATGTTTGAAAGCTCAAGTGTATTGTATTTCTTTGGAAACACTCTTGCTGTTTCCCAGACCCATTTCTCACTGCTGGGCTCTAGTCATCTTCCTGTCTCTTGAGTAGCTGAGACTACAGGTGCACGTCAGCTAGATCATCTTACCCTAAGTTAATCAACCGTTCATTTAAAAAATAACTCGTCATCTTGAATACCAAATGCTACTAAGAACTACATTATACCGCTCCCCAGTGCTAGCACTTTGTGCAACACAGGGAGCATGGTATGTAGTTTTGGTTACTTCAGAAGTGGAACTGCACCTGCATGTTAGTGTCTTAACGGAAATGTAGGTCTTTGTGTCTAAAGCCAAAAGCTTAACTATTTTTGTTTAGTTACAAATTACCTGCGTGACAAGAAACCCCACAGTACTCTTCACCATCTTGAGGGAAAGCAGTTGGCCTGGCTGTTCTTGATCCTTAGTTATACCCAATTTTATCCTTGAAATAAGGCTCCTGGTAGCACTTGTTTGTACAAGGGTATAGACTCCTGTGCCTTAGAAGTCACCTATAGGTACTACTTGTTACTAGGTAACAAACTAGATAACTATGCCCAATTTAGGAAACTTCCCTTTGCCTTAACTTTGTAAAGTATAAACTATTAAGTGAAGTCCATCATACTTAAATCAGTTTGGATGAATTGCTTAAAGGTAAATAAATTAATTTTGCCATTCGAGGAAAAACAAGTGAAACTTCAGGGGTTTGGTTTTTTGGTGGTAGTGCCAGATAAAAAGGGTAATCTGGGCACAAATACCACCCTCCTAAGTCAGTAAGGTAAAAACAAACAGGTTAACAGGGAAAGGGAGAACGAAAAGACCACTTCAGAAACAATCCCCTGAATTTTGGATATAACCATTTAAGAAGTCAATGAAACCAACACAAAGTTTTGAAAAGACAAAAAGTAGTCTTCAAGTTTAAACAAAAAGGAATGAGGAATACCATCCAAGAGAATCAAACAGAAAGCCTAAGAACAGACATTTAAGTGGGACACTGTAACGTCCTAAGAAAATGCTCAGGACTGAATAGATCCCCGGGGCTGGGGCTTGGCTCAGTTGGTTGAGTGCTTGTTCCGCATGCTCAGAGGCCCTGGGTTTGATCCTCAGCACTGCAAAAATGGGAGGACCTAGAAGCCCATTCCCAAAACAATCAGCCATTAACTATGCTATGGGTAGCAGAGAACCACTGTTAGTGCCTTTTTCATTTCTGCTGTACTGAGGATCACTATGAGTCACACCTGACTCAATGGAACCTCAAGACAGACCCACAGTCCACCCAGGGCTCCTAACAAGCGTTCACACAAAGAACCATAAAATTTCCAAGAAATCAAACACAAAGAACACATTAAACCAGCAATGAACAAAGCAGAAAGATAAGGTATACACTTAAATCCTAAATCTCGAGACTCAGCCAAGAAGGTAGCAGTGACTTTTATGCCCAAAATTGCTTTCAAACATACAAAGGACATAGAAAATACCTTTCCCATGTATTCTCACAATACTGAAGCATACAAAACTGCAGCAAAATAGTACTTCCAAGGTAAATTGTATAACCTGCCTAACTGTAGAAGAGGAAAATGTTAGGAATTAGCTCCTAGGTGTCTTCATGCAACTATAGGTGACAAAGTAACTTTTTTCCTCATGGATCAGAGGCGTACTACTGGTAGGCAGAGGACAACAGTCTCCAGTTATTTTCTGTTCTTGTTCAGATGAAGGCCCAGGACAAGAAAGGCTGTTCTAGGCTATTTCAACACGCCAGATTCCCTTTGGGAGGCAAGGTTAGGTAGATAGGTCTGATGAACCATTTGGAAAGATGATTGCATAGCTATCATTGTTTAACTATCAGGAGGTAGGAATGTATAAGCACTAAATCCTCATGAATAATCGGCTAATTCAGGGGGAGAACTGTTCGGAGGAGTAGGCAAGGATGTTCTCATGGGGTCTGAGGACACTATGGCATTTAATTATGTACATTTACTTCTTTTACAAAGTATGAAACAGTTAAATAAGTGAAAGAAACAGTACTACTTTATTAAAATACTGAGTTTATTTCACATGTATATTTTTGTCTCCCCACCATTTCCATGTCTGACCACCACTACTACTATGTCCTATCATAACATTCCATACATACTTAAAACCAAGCAAAGGGTGGAGTTCCATCTTTAAAAACTAAACAGGCATTTTGGACAACACATTCTTGGCAATGGAACCTGGACAACATTTATCAAACACGGTAGGGAAAGGTTCTCACTTTGCATTATAAAAAGGACAGCCAGATATCAACTGTTACAGAAATGAAATCAGACGGAAAATTTCAACAAACTGTTTAAACTATTTTCTTAAAGAGACTTCCTCCACTGCCAGAGATCTTGAATAGCCTGGAAAAAAAAAAATAAAAGAACTGTGGTTAAAGAACCACAATACTTCATAGACATCAATAAATTAAACCACATCTCCACACAGCTCAACATCTATTTTTCATTCTGCCACAAAAGTTCACTTTAGATAATTAAGAACTAATTCCAAGCCAATTTATGCTTAATTTTAGCTACACATAATCAGATGAGAGTCTGTAGTTACACTCGTATAACCGAACAGCTTAGGGATCATTAGTTAAGGAAATCAAGGGGAAGTACATAGACAAGGCTGGTGTACGCTCTTCAATTTCATCAGCCTAGAGATCAGCTTCAGGGTGGACAGAGTCAGCAAATAAAACTACACAACAGGGTTGAATCTACCAGCTATTTATGTGAAATAAATTGAAACCATCTAAGCCACACCTTTCATCATTTCCCTGATACGGATTTCCATAACAGTTCCTTGATTTGCAGGGTTTATAAAATTCCTCAGTCATTGGCTCTGCTCTACTTTCATAGTAGTATCTACTGAGTTGACATTCAAGTTATTGCATTCTTTTGCCCACTGAGAATTTACTGATTAGAACATGTATGATAAACATGATGAACATGAAAGCCACTCAGATTCACTTTGTCCATTTGTTACAGTACAGTAACGTCTACCACAATACCCTTCCCGTCTTCAACGTATTTCATCTGCAATGACTGGAAAGCATACTCATCAACTTTTACTCCCTTCTTCAACAAAAATACATTTTACTTGTTCCCATGGTGGTATTTACTAAGTCAAATTCTTCAAGGAATGAAATCCATTCCAAATGGTTATCATGTAAGTGCAGTTTTAGTTATGAGTCATCCGTATCATATCAAGTTGGGAATTGCTTTTCCTGTGCATAAACGTACCTTGTAAGAACAGCCTTGATGCTAACACTATTTGATCTTTGTGTATGCATAATTCTACTACTAGAGGTAACTGAAAACTAAAAATTAAGTCAGCTTTACCAATGGATTATTACTAAAAATGCCAGAGAACCTTTGTGGCCTTTTCTTCCACAACAGAAATTTCAGTGCTTCAAAAAAACTATCCTCAGCTACTGTTGTTTAAAGATTGCCAATGGGTGTGACACAGAAAACTGAATATTCAATGCCAACAAATACTGCAAGTTTTTCTAATTATTAAAACCAA
Source organism: Pedetes capensis (assembly GCA_007922755.1). Taxonomy (NCBI): domain Eukaryota; kingdom Metazoa; phylum Chordata; class Mammalia; order Rodentia; family Pedetidae; genus Pedetes; species Pedetes capensis. The sequence continues at coordinate 17,420 of VMDO01016707.1, read as the reverse complement.
ATATAAATACTCAAGAGAAGAATTTCATGACATTTACTCAAACATCAACAGAAAAGAGCCTGGGATTATATATAATGCAGATTCTTCTTGTTGTTAGGTGCCATCAAGTCGGTGTCTACCTCACAGTGACCCTACCTACGACAGGCGGAACACTATTGTCAGTGCTTCTTGGCTATTCACAGGGTTTTCAATGGCGGACTGATTTTTATAGGTGGGTTGCTGGGTTCTTCTCCCAAGCCTACAGCACTTGGTGTTCCCAGGTGGTCTCCCATCCAAGGTACTAACCAGGCCTGATCCTGCTTAGCTTCCGAGATCTGATGGGATCAGATGCCACAATGCTACAGCCCCAGGCATATTTTAGCTTAGTGGTGCTAAAAGGACGTGCCTGGCCCTGGGTTCAATCCCCAGCACGACAAAAAGACATATGGGCTTGACCAATATAAAACATGGGCAATAAAAAAGCCCAACACTTCCTAAAGAATCATGCTTTAACCTTGAATAGACACTGCTCACATCTTTATACAACCATCTACCAAAAACTAGTCTCTCCACAAAAGCAGTTTTTTCATGAATTCTAATGCAGTTTTTATCTAAATGTGTTATTGTCCTGAGTCCCATCTAGAAGTGATTTTACTCACCTAAGCCTCATTACTTACCACATCTTATAGGGGTACTCAACTCATAGTGAACCATGGTATTCATTACCATTTGCTACTGCAGAAATTTATCCTGGCGCTTGAAAGTATGTCTTCAGTTTTAGAGTGAGAAAAATAACTTTGGTACAGGTACAACTGGACATTTGATACACAAGGCTAATGTCATAGTCTGTGTAGTAGTACAATTTCGATTGTTACTACACCTTCTCGTGTATTTTTCTTGATTTTTTTTTTTTTTTTTTTGGTGGTACTCTGGAGTTGAATCCAGGGCCTCACACATTCTTTACAAGTGCTATACCACTGTGCTGCACCCTCAAAGTATTTTTTACTTTTTATCCCGAGACAGGGTCTTGCTGAATTACTCAAGCTGCTGCCGGTCTGGTACCTGCCATCCTCCTGCCCCTCCTCCTGTGCTGCTGGGATTACAGGTGTGAGCCACTACACCTGGCTACATGATCTTCATTATTTTCACTGGCAGGAATTGAAGAAATACATCTCTTATGCTTATCTGTTAGTACATGCTAATCTGTCTGACTTTCCACCACTTTCAAAATTGAAAAAAACCACCGCATAATGCAAAAGAATTTGTCCCAATGATTTGGGAAATTCAGTTTTTAATTGTATTTTGGTGTTCAATATATATACAAAAAATAGCAATGAAAAGGGCCAAAAAGGTTGAATGTGATAACCTCCCAACTGGTATCACTGCATTTTGGCTCAAGGCTAAGCTCACAATTAACCACAAAGGCCTGAACCACTGAAAGGATTGCAAATCTGGAAGCCAAAAATACACTCTAGTGCTGCCATTAAAGTGCTAAGTACTGCAGCAGAAAAACAGCTAATTACCATTTTCTTTTTTCTTTTTTGGCAATACTTGGGAGTTGAAACCAGAGCCTTGCACATACTTTCCAAGTACTCTACCACTAGGCTGCGCCCCCAGCCCACATTTTGTTTATTCTGAATCATGGTCTAAGTCACACAGGCTGACCCTGGCCTCAAAATTGAGCTCCTTCTGGCTCCAGCTGCTGCGTGGCTGGCATTACAGGTGGGTGCCACCTTCAAGCCACCTCTCCACCCCATCTGATTGCCAAATTTTTAAATTTATTGACAAAAGCTGCTGGGTGCAGTGGTGCATGTCCAGCTTCTTCGAGACTGCAAGTTCAAGGCTACCCTGGGCAACTTAGCCGGACCCTACTAAAAAAATAAGGGTGGCCCCACAGGGGATGGTGGCACCTAGGGATGCCAACTCAGTGGTACAGCATTTGCATAACATATGCAAAATCATGGTTTCAATCTCCAGCGCTGGAGGGAGGAAGCCAAAGAGAATCCTGACAAGAAGCACTAGTCCCAGGGTCTATCACAAAACACCACACCTAGCAAACCCTACTCACCTGCTTCTTCCATTTTCCCTTACAGCTGCTGAGTCAACTGAGAATAAAGCTGAAAACTGCTCAAAGGGCTTGGGGTCTACTGTAGTGGCAGAGTGCTTCTCCCCATCAGCGAGGCCTTGGCTTCTGCCCTATCATCCCCAAAGTAAATAACTGCACACGTTCTCTATTACTGACAAGATATCTTCACAAGAACTACAAAATTTACGAATGAGCAAGATAATAGAGTAAAAAGCTTCTCACCTCTAGATTTTACCCTTTACTTTGATTTTAGCAAAATATTTCCTGTATTTACCATCTGTGGAGAAAATGCTCTTGTCTACCAACTCCCAAGAAGGCGAAGACCAGACTGCCCAAAGCAGCCAAATGGAGCAGCAAAGAAAACCACAGCTTATTTCCTTAGCCAACACAGTACCAAAACTAAAATTGAGTTCAATAACAAAGAGATAATTTACCAACTATATAAAAGCTGGGAAAAAATGTACTAAGAAAGTTGTATTTTCAGTCTCTGCCAACTAAATTCTTAAGAGTTTCCATGTATTTACGTATTGTCTGTGGTTGGGAACCTTTTAAATAAAGCCAACAACTTAAGAGACTGAAAGAGTAAAAGGAGAATCATAAATCACAATGCAAAGTCTGGATCTGGTCATGTCCCCAGAAAATTCAGTTACCTCCTGGTCAGTCATCCGGAAGCAATTCTTCACATAATTGATGAACTTGGCTTCCACTTTGGGAAGAGAACCACCCTATTGAGAAAAAAGCAGTAAGGATAAGCAAAGAAATACACTGTTTTTGGAAGATACCATTAGGAAATTCCTCAAAGACGTGCATGCTATTATATGGAGCCATTCATTCCTTGTCCCTTCAGCCTTTTATTTTAAAAGCATTCAGTGTCTTTTAGGGCCCAGAAAGACCTAGTAAGCATCATTTCAGTGCCAGAGGTTCAATTATTCACAAACAACACTCTGTTAATCTAGGAATCTAAGATATAAACTAGATTCTAATAGACATGCAAATATGGCAACCTGGCCACCTAGCCATACTAAGTTTCATCACTACCTTCTACCACTCAGAACTCGATTCAAAACAAATGTATGTTTCCCTTTTGAGAACACATTAAGTGACCAACTGTTTTAAAGACTCTCAATATTTACCAAGAACTTACGTCAGTACAACACTAATCTGGACACCAATCCAGAGAGTATATAAAGTTCAACATGGAAGAAATAACTACACTTCATTAACCTCCCAAACTTGGCACTTCATTCAAATCATGAATGTAGGCAAAAACCCAGAGACAGCAATAGCTAAGCCACTCTCACCAAAATTGAAAACATGACAATCATCGCAATTATCTTGAAATGTATTTATTACCCTGAAATTTAGTATTTTAGATGTTTCACTGTTTTCTACCTTAACTCTTAATTGTCTTTAAATCGTTAAGTATATTTTGTGCATTTTAGTAATACTGAAAGGCTTCCAAATACCAAATGAATTAATGCCACAATCAACTATGATATTGCAATACTTAATTGCCTCTATCACCTGCAAAAGAAACCTGACTATAATGATTTACATTTTAAAATTATTGCCACATACATCCTTATTTGGTTCATTCAAATATTTATTGAGCAGCTAAGGAGATACAATGGTGATTAAAACATGGTTAAAAAGATAGGCATATGCACAAGTAATAGAGAGCAGTATATAAAGTTCACTATATCACAGCAGTCAAAATCAAGTGCTTTAGAAAATCAAGAGATTGCTTCCAGCCTGGAAGGGGGTATGGGTGGCAAATCTGCAAAGGGGATTGAGATTAAAATAGAAGACTTCAGTCTGGATTGTTGATGATACTCAGTATGGACTATATTTGTTTCTCCTTTTCCTCTTTCCCCATCTTTGGGCTTAATTTACCAGTAGTGCCCAGGGCTGTTCAATGCGCCTGCAATTAAACCAAGGAGATAGGACCACATTAAAACAGGGGGGAGGGGCATCATTTTAGCACCATATGCAAGGGATAAAAATAAATCAGTGATACCAGGAAGGCTAAAAGGTTTACACTGTGATTAAAGCAAAATGAAAAATACATTCTGGTACTAAAATGTCAATTTTCTAATCCACTCATCACTGCATAAGGAAAGGAAATCTTCCCAAGTCTTATAGAGCCTTTGTTGTTGTTGTTGTTAGGTGCCATCGAGTCGGTATCCGACTCATAGCGACCCTCATAGGGTTTTCAATGGCAGACTGTTTCGGGATTGCCTTGGGAGTGGATTGCCAGGTCCTTCTCCCATTTTTGTGGTGCTGGGAATTGAACTCAGGACCTCAGAGACTGCAGCGCGGCACTCTACCCACTGAGCTAAATCCCAGCCCCTAGGGCACAGGAAAACATGAGGCAAGGAGCCAGCAATTTTTCCTCACCATCTCACATCTATTCTCAATAACTTGTGTTCTAGAAGTATTATTCTTAGAATTAAAGACTCTCAATTGTGACTCCGAAACTCTTATAATGATTCCATCTACTACTCAAGTCCCACTACTTAGAGCTCACTAAAGTAAGTTTTAGTCCCAAGTCGAGTACATGACAAGAGCTAAATCCTCTTCTCATGGTTCCACAATCTAAAGCAAAGGAGACTAGATGTAAGCCTGAGTCACGCAAAAATCAAGGCTTTAGATGTACCGACTGGGGACACTTTGGTATAAAGGGCAAATAGAAATGATTCAATTCGCTGGAAAACAGCATCAACAATCATGAATTATTATTTTTTTTTAAATATCACCAAGCAGCTAAAGACTTTTCACTTCTCAAGCTGTTTGCAACCTGTACGAAGACTCACACGCCCTCTGCTGGTTCTGCAGTGTAACATAACCCAGAGAGCATGTAAAGTGCTTCCATCGGATCTTTACTTGCAAAATCAGAATCTTACAACCAATGCTTGTATTTGTCAATGGAAAAATAAAGCATAAGCTGCACATGCAAAAAAGCCACATGATTATAAGTTACCTAGTGATATTCTTACAACCTACTTCTGGAAAAAAATTCCACATACCAAAGTGATAGTAAACGGGTAAAAAGTGAGAACAGCCAGACACCGTGGCACAGCCCTCAACACCAGCAACAGAGGTGGCAGAGGCTGGAGGATCACAAGTTTAAGGTCACAGGCAGCGGGTATAACTTAGAAAGGGGCTCGGGTACACCTTAATGATAAACCCTTTTTGCAAAGTATGTGTGAACCCCTGGGTTCAGTCCCCAAGGACAGCAGGAGGGGAAAAAGTGAGAACAGCTCCAAACCTCCACATAGGTGCAATCTGAGGGGGCGGGGAAAAGAACTCAGGTAATCTGACTTACTTTCTCTATACTTGCTTGCATTTTTGCTTTAATGTCTTCTACAGAACTAGGTCCTTTTGGAGTTTTAGGAGTTTTTTCCTGTTTTTTGAAGGATTCTTGACCCTGGGGGAAAAATGGAATTCCAAAAGGTCATTAAGAGCATACCTCCTAATTAAGCCCTTCTTCACTGGATTTCCTCCACTATTCTTAGAATCCATTACAAAACCAAGTATACAAAACCAGAGTTGCTTTCTAAATAAATTCATGGCATGTAATCTCACCAAAAACAAATTTTCAGCTAAAAAATGCAACAGAAGATCCCCAAAGATGAAGCAAGGACATCAGGGCTTCCCAGAGCATGACAGTCCCTACCAGTAGGGCACAAGTACTGGCTTCTTTAAGCTCCCTCCTACATGGACACATGCAGCCAGGATTGAGACTCTGCCACAGACACATCTTTTGGTAAATAATCAAGATTTCTTCTAGGAAAAAATCTTATAGAACGAAATGTTAGCTTTCTCTCCCCGAGACTTCAGCAGCCTCATCGGTAGAGTGTGGGCATCCAGAACGATGATTATAACCAAGTAGAGTTCAGCTATTTAAAGCACCAATGACAAGCATTCTCCAAACGCCTATCTCCAAAAGCTAACTTCTTCCACAGCAGAACTGCCTAAATTTCCTCTACTTCAATGAAGCCTGTGTGTTGCCACTTACTTTTGATCTTGGTGTTGATGGTTTTGAGTCTTTTCCATTCTGATTTGATTTCTGGGCATTTTTGGCTGGAGTGTCTCGTACAGACTGCAATCAGAGATTAACCTTAATCAGTGCTAATAAAACTGCTGCCCCAAACCATGGCAAGAAGAGCAGCATTCATTTTGACAAAAGGCTGCAAAGGGCTAATAAGATCAATTCCCCACTATTAATGTTTTCAGTAAATCCTAACTCAGGACCAACTTTCAATGAGATCATCTCCCACGCAGGTGCTCCACAGCACTAGGAAGTTTCATCATTTTCTTTATTAGTTATTTCTGACAACCTTACAGCACTTTACTCACTTTCTTCACTGGAGCTTTTTCTTCAGCTTCATCATCATCAAAATCATCATCATCGCTACAAATGAAATAAGTCAAAACATTAAGGTCTTCCAAAATCTTGGGAAAGTTGACAGACAAAATAAAAACAGGATCTAACAGATTTATACATTTCATGCTCATGGCAGCACTGTTCCAAATAGCCAAGAGATGAAAACAGTCCATAGCTGAATGGATAATGAAAATGTAGAGCTAGGTGTTGTGGTGGTATGCCTATAATCCCAGCGACTCGGGAGCCTGAGACAAGAAGATGACAAGTTGGAAGCCAGAGGCAGACTGTGCAATTTAAGATCCTGTCTCAGCCCGGTGTAGTGGCACATGCTGGTAATCCCAGTAGCTTAGGAGGCAGAGGCAGGAGGATTGCAAGTTCGAGACCAGAGGCAGTCTGCGTAATTTAGCCAGACCCTGTCTCAAAAAAACTAAAAAACAAACAAAACAAAAAACAACAACAAAAAAACCTGTCTCAACATTAAGAAATAAAGGGGACAAGGGTGCAGCTCAGTAGTAGAGCACTTGCCTAGCACATGTGAGACCCTAGGTTCAACCACCTGTACTGGGAAAAAAATAACTGTATACATATAGCAGATTGCTATTTAGCCTTAAAAGGAAATCCTATTAACATGCTACAACATGAAAGAGCCAGTGAAATAAACCACTCAACAAAAGAATAAATACAGCATGATTCCACTTAATGGATCTAAAATAATCCAAGTCAAAAAACCTAACTGATTTTCTAGAGTTGTTCAGTGAGTAGTCAGTTTTGCAGTAAGTCTTAGTAGAACAGTCAGCTTAATTCTATTAAAATGGCAACACTCCCTATGCTGACATACATTTAATACCACAACTAAAAGAATCTCACCTGCCTTCTTTGTAGAAATTGTACTGTAAGATCCCTACTGAAACTCCAGAAACCTAAACCAGCAAGAAATCTTTGAGAAGTTTTAGGGTTCACACCTGATTTCAAATAGCAGTAAGACTTAAATTGTTGTTGTTGTTAGGTGCCGTCAAGTCGGTATCCGACTCATAGCGACCCTCATAGGGTTTTCAATGGCTGAGTGCTTCAGGATTGCCTTGGGAGTGGATTGCCAGGCCCTTCTCCCATTTTTGCGGTGCTGGGAATTGAACTCCGGGCCTCAGAGACTGCAGCGCAGCGCTCTACCCACTGAGCAAGACTTAAATACTAACAGCTAAAACTTTAAGCCTGAGAACAGACAAATTTTTACACTAATAAGATTCGACCATGAGGTCTTAGGTTTAACACTAAAAGCACAAACAAAATACAAACCTTAGAGTTAACCATCATGCAATGGCCACCATCAGGAGTAAAAAGACAAACTGGGCACTGTGGCATGAGCCTCGAGGCTGAAGTGGAAAGATCTCACGTTCAAGGCAAGAGGCACAACTACACAACTTGGCAAAATCCTGTCTCAAGGTAAAAAATGGGGCTGGAGGTGGGGCTCAGTGGTGGAGGGACTGTCTAGCATGCAAGAGGCTAAGTTCAACCACCGGTACTGCACAAAAAAAATAAAATAACCATAGAATGGGACAAAATATTTGTAAATCGTTTATGTAATAGGCATCTGTTTCCAGAACACAGAAAGAATCCTTAAACTCAATAAAGAGAAGTACAATTAAAATTTTTATATAGGCAAAGGATCTGAACAGATAGTTCTTCCAAGAAATACAAATGGTCAATAAATGAGATGATTATCTTTAGTCAGTCATCAGGGAAATTCCAATCAAACCCACAACGAGAAACCATTTCACACCGCTAGGATGGCTACACACAAAAACAGAGGATGTGTACAAATGTGAACTCCCATACACTGCTGATGCAAATATAATGAAATGGTTCAGCTACTTTGGAAAGTAACTTGCCAAGTTCTTCAGAAAGTTACACCAAGTTCTTCAGAAATAGTTACCACAGCACCTAGCAATTCTGCTCTAGGTGCACACAAAGGTTCACAGCATAGCTAAAGGCAACAAACGCTCATCCACTGATGAGTAAAAATAAGTCCAACACAAAAAGCATATTCATACAAGGGATTACTCAACCACAAAAAAGAATTAATATCTGAAAGACCTGATACTCTATAGGAATGAATTTTGAAAATACTATGCTAGGAGCCAGTCACAAATGACCTCATTATGATCCCATTTATTTGAAATATTGAGAATAAACAAATCTATGAAGCTCATTAGGGACTGACTAGAACTTGGGGAAAACAAGGCATACTAAGCTCAAGGGTATAGTATCTTTCTAGAGGTGATAAAATGCCCCAAATTTGTGGGGATGACTGTTCAACCATACACATTCTAGTGCAGTAAAGTTTCTAATCCTCTCCCACCACTGACCTCAAAGCTCTCTTCTTCATATGACAAGCCTTGGAAGAGAGGCTCACTGGCTCTTCCCAGATGTGTGCCATTAACATACAGCTCCTAGACTGCAATTAACAGACCAATCCAACTTCCAAGTTTGTTACTTCTTCCAAAAAGGACCTTTATACCTTCTCACTTCCACATTGTAAACCTGAAACTGTGATGTGGATCCTTGGGACCTATGCCTTATCACAAAGCACTTGCTTGGGGGAATAGATGAGTTCTTCAGGTGTATTATATAGCTTTTTTCCTTTATCAGTAGTACGAGGTTGAACCCAAGACTCCATGCATGCTAGGCAAGTAATCTACTACTTGAGCTGCACCCCTCAATCCACTTATTGTTTTGTTCTGAGACAGGGTCCTCTGGCTTCAATCTCCCAATCCTGCCTCAAGCACTCCAGTCACTGGAATTAGAGGTGTGTGTCTCAGCAACTAGGAGTATTAAGACACTTTAAAGGAGTAGTAAACTGGGACTAGAACTCCTCTAATTGCTGCAGGGGAGTCCACATTACCAAGTAAGACTGTAATTGGTTCACATTTGAGTTTAATCCACAAACTGAACACACTGGCCAAAATTTCCTTTCCCCATCACTATAATCTCCAAATTCAAAACAGCAACTTCATGTAGTAAATACCCATCTCCCAGTACTAGGAGAAATTCTGTTGTGTTAGGACACGCACCACAATGTATAAAGCCACATATAAATACAATCCTTTCAGTGTTGTTTTGATTTTTGAAACATGGTCACTATGTAGCAAGGCTGGCCTTCAAACTCCGGATCCTTCTGCCTCAGCCTCCCAAGTGCTGGGATTATAGGCAAGTGCCACCCCACTCAGCTCCCTTTTGTGATTTTTAAGTGCTTTTGTCAATATAAAACTTTGGCCTTAGAGCCCAGTCTCTGCAGTTGCTTCCTCTATACTAGAAATGACATGAAAACTTGTGATACTCCCTAACAAATTTTTTAAAAACATGCTTAAGAGGGCTACATATTATGTTCATACAGTCAAGCCATCACCTAACAAATGGGGATATATTATGAAATATATAGGTGGTTTCATCCACACAAGCACTGTCACACAAACTAAGATGGCTAAATCTCTAGACCTCATAATCTCATGAGACCATTGTACCTATAATACACTATCACCAAATTGTTATGCAGCACATCACAGCAAGTTACAACTAATGATGTGTAACATTAATCCATAGGGGATTCCTTCTAGGACCACTTGGATACCAAAATCCAGGGATGCTCAAACACCTTATATAATAAAATGGTACAGTATTTGTATATACCCATATATTCTCAAATCCAATCCACAACCTTTCTCAACAATTTCAAGATATGAATTATAATTGTGTGGATTGGATTCACTCCAGCTCCCAACTGCAAATGCAATCTGCGTATGATTGTAACCAGCATCTGTGTACCCCTCTAAAACCGTTGAACAGGTATATTTCACACAATACGTGGTAACCAATACATATCTTCCCACATACTTTGGGGGGGCAAGTGCTGAGGATTAAACCCCATATACTTTATATCACCCCCAAATTATCTGTAATAACACAACGTAAATACTACTTTGTGCTTATTACACTGAGGGTCTGTGTGGAGTGTAGCACAAGAGTAAAGCATACGCTAACAAGCACAAAGCCCCAAGGTTTGCTCTCTAAAGTTCAAAAATTGCTACACAATATTATTTAATGAATGCCAAGGAGAAAGCCTATATGTGTGTGTGTGTGTATATATATATATATATGCTTAGTACAGAGGTTTTTCTGAGTGCTTTTGATTTGTCGGGAGCCCCTGCTGAGCTTTAGGGCTCCCTGCATCCTGGAAAAGGGCAGTGGTCTCTCCTGCACACTGGTTCATGACCAGACTGTCACGGATATTCCAATCTCAGGGAGGCCTCTGGACTTTGAGTTCTGCCTCTATGCACAATGGCTTGAAAATTTTAAAGACAGTAGCTGGGCAAATGCACAGCACCTTCACTTGCTTCCCATCTCTTTTGTTATTTGATGTTCACTGTCCAAAATGATTGTTACAGGGCCAACTGCACATGCAAACTTTAAAAGAAAATGTTTAAAGAGAGCCACACATATTTGTTGGTTTTCTATCTGTGTATCCGCACTTAAGTGTTGCTTACAATTAATAATAGAGCGAACTAAGCTTGTACTATTCCCTTTTCACTACTTCCCAACATAATCACTGATTATCATTTGTGTTTCAAGACTTCTGGAACCATGGCTTGGATTTCCAAGTTGACTATTCACATAAACCATCACCTGGCATTTCTAATGCCATCTATGTTGGCCAGTGAGCATCTAAGCATCTCACTAGTAGATAAGTTCTCTTAAAACTGTTCCCTTCAAGGAATCCACTAACTATCCCTTACTATAAATACTTTTGCTTATTATTAGAACTTGTTGATTTGGACCTTGGCATCTACACTTCATACTCCTTCCTTACATTATACTCAAAGACAACTTAGAAATTCAGAAGAACAAACCTAACTTCTAAATTGTGGTCACATCAGTAATCATTTCATAAAGAAGAAAACTTCTAAAGCCCCAGGACAATCAGGACATCAGTCAGGGCATGCTCCAAAACCTCCTGGAATAGATTGCTTTGTCTCTTAATTCTCAGCCAATACGCTATCACTCCTTAGGTACCTACGTAAAGGCACCAACGTAAAGGCACCAACAACACACAACTTCAACCCAAGCATAATTTTCCCATTCCTCTTTTGATGTTATTGTAATTCTTACTACTGGGAGAAGGACGTGGCAATCCACTCCCGAGGCAATCCGAAACAGTCAGCCACTGAAAATCCTATGAGGGTTGTACTGGGTCAGACACAACTCGATAGCACCTAACAACAATGACAAATATTCCTAAGCGAAACACTAGACTTCACTTACTTGAGTTCACATCTGGATTTTCTCATTTAGTATGTGTTCTCTGAAAGCTTTTCTTATATTCTATCTGAAAATGGTTTTCAAGACATATGAACCAACCTCAGAACTTAGGGACAAAGGTGAGCAATTTCAAGGTATTAAGAGTCACTTATAATGTCACATATAATACCAACTAATAGCACTTTACTCCAGTGACACTTAACCTCCACAGTGACACTTAACCATCACCAAAACTTGATGTAGTGTTAAAGAAACAGACCAAAATTTTCCAACTACGTTTTAAATTCCCAAGAAAATCTTAATGACCCTTTCAGAATCTTATTTTGTCAAGAAGGAATCAAAGAACCACAGGCCAAATATTCTTTGGGAACTAAAAAGCAAATCTTCAGTTAACTTATAAAATGAAATGTAACTGGAGCTACTCAATTGGATTCTCTTCTTTCCACTGAATCCACTTTTTATGTAACATTTACCATAAAATATATGGGGTTCAATTGGTGTCCAATAGATTTTCATCAGGATAAAGGTACCTAGTCAATTAAAGGAGGAATACTACATACCATACCCTTCTCAAAATTAACAATGCACAGCATTTTACAAGTTCACTGTCCCATTTCCCTTTACTCTGCTCTTTTAACTCAAACTCAATCACTGACCCTTTATTATAAACTATCAATTACAGGGGATAACTGGCAAAACATCTTTCTAAATTCTTTCCCATGTAGATAGCTATGTGAAGCTGTTAAGCAATACTACTTACTCATCATCATCGTCATCATCGTCGTCGTCATCATCATCATCATCTTCATCAGCAGCAAGTTTTACTTTTTTCTTAAAGAAAAACAAATACTCATGAGCAAGAGCTGATCCTTATCACCAAACTGAAGGCCGGAATATGTCTCATAGTAAGAGCTACAATAATCACATCTCTACCTGTGGAACCTTGCTACCACTTCCAGGGGCAGATCGCTTTCCAGATATACTTAAGAGTTTTACATCTTCCTCCTCTTCATCTTCTGACTCTGCATCTTCTTCCACAGCTAAAATAAGGCACCATAAAAGTCCAATAAGAATTCTGAGAAAATGAGCATTGATGATACATGGTAACAAGCCTTAAAACAATAGATTCTACATGCAGCAACTGAGAATCAGAAAATTAGAAAGGATTTTATGGCATTATTTTATAAGCAAAATCAAGTCTTTCTAGATATAAAAAATTACTAGATTCCCATTTGAACATATAAAGACAACAGTACTAAAACCAAACCATGTTTTAGAAAGTCTAAATCTGGAAGCAATCAACTATAGTTAAAACAACATACATAATACAGGATATGAAAATAACATACCTACTAAGTGCTGTCCACTAATATGCACAGGCCCTGAACCACACTTCAACCTTAAGGCCACAGGTGGTGTAATTTCAAAGCCCCCAAGGGAAACCTAAAGGGAGAAATTTTCAAAGTAAACATTAACACTTTTAAACGTTTTGTACAACAGGTATGGGCAAACATTTACAACCAAATCAAACAGTGAGCCCATTTTTCCACCTCTGATAGAAAAGCAGAAACTATAATTCAAGAGTTGGCTTTTCAACCTTACCATGACAGATGAAACTTTACTATGACAAAGAATCCGAATCAAAGCATCCTTTTTATCTCCTTTGTGTAACCTAAAGGCCACCTATTTTAAAGCAAGAGCTCTGACATAAAATCCAGTTTAAATAAGTGCCCTTACCGTTGGCTGTACAGACATTTTCAAAGTTGCCAGTGTTACTTTAATTGGACTGCCTTCGTAATTCATTGCCTCTGCTTCGACAATGTGCAATTCATCCTTTGCACCAGCCCCTAGACTGACCTGTGAACAACAAAAAAGATGAAGCTCCACCTATTTTATAAACCCTCTCAAAGTGTCATGCATTACATCAAGTAAAAAGCTAGGCACCATAGCACACACCTGCAATCCCAGCCACTGGGGAGGAAGAGGCAGGAAGATTTTGAGGTCAAGGCCAGAGACAGCCTGCACAACTTAGACTCTGGACAACCACTAAAACGCCAAGCTGCAGGCTAGTCTCTGGGGGCAGATGGGGCTTTATCACTGCCTGAGAAGACTTCATAATGTAATTGATAATAACAATGTTACTGGACTTTGCATGATTGCCAAAAGAACGGCAGAAACCCTCAAGTTCTTTGTTATCAGTGTAGAGATGAAATATATGCAATACCCAGTTATAAAAGCACTACAGTACAAGCCCAGTAATAAGAATACTATTGGACAAGCAGTCAAAGAAGGACAAGTACTAAAGTACGTGAACAGAAACTAAAGGGTAAAACCAAGAAAGGTTTAGTTTATTTGAAAATTTAAGTACCGTTCTTAGTGATAACTGGTGCTCGTTTTCATCGTTATCCACCTTAAAGTGATAATCTTTGTCGGCCTTTAGTTCACAACCTGTAAATAAAGAAAAAAGCAAATCTAACAATGAGAATAACAACACTGAAACTTAAGCTTTAGTAACTACAAAAATGAAACTGTGAACTAATTTTTCTCTACTGTAGTTACCAGTAGGCATGGCACACTCAGAATTTCTTGTAATCGAATTCTACAACCACCAAATGAAAGACTTACATTCTTTTTCTCATTATGCTATTTTATTCTTAACTAAAATGAGACACTGTAATCATTCTGTAGATAGGAGTAGGCACAATGATTTAATCTGCCACCGAACATGGTACCTGAAACTAAACCTAACATACATTGCCAATTTCTCATTACTTAAAGCTGAATTCATCTACCTAAACTCAAGTGTAAATGAGAATGGTTACACAACAGTATGAACAGCTTATAATTACAATAGCAAAGTTACAGATAAAAGAACCAAAGACTGCCAGAGGGGATCAATGCTTCCGTCTTTGAAACAAGTGAAAGGATTCACAAAGATATTTTGATATGAAGAAAGCCAACTATCTGAAATGGCTAAGAATAAAACTTTAATGCACAGTGCCATGTGCACACTCCCATAAACGGAGAAACTGTTGAAAATATTGCTAGAAAAACTTAATTTTAAGTACCTTCATTTAATAGCCATTTAACAGTTACTGGTATAGAGATACTTAAATGCTATTGCTCAATTAACAAATCTCGAAATGGTTAGTAAGATTAAAATTTAGACCAAGGTTTGCAATTTCTTCCAAGTCTGGCACAAAGAAAATGGCTTCCACAATTACGCTTACTGATTGGAAACTAAAGCAGGACTCTCCTTAGAACCGCAGTGTGGGAGAGCGGTCCCCAAAGCCTAGGTTCGAAGTTGCACTCCCAGGCCTTTACCTGAACCCGCAGAATTTCAAGAGAATCTGCGCTCAATGTCGTATTAAAAGCAGCCTCCATTGCCCTTCCTGCCCCGAAGGGGGGGGAGGGGGGGAAAGCACGACTTTAAGAGTCAAGGATGCTGGTGCCGATTTAGTAGCACTTTTGTGCAAGATTTGTTATGTCACTTCTACTTATCGTCAGCTGCAACGGGGGCGCGGGGTCGGACTCCATGCATTGCAGACACAGAAAAGGGGCTCTACAATGCGAACTTCCCTCGCAGTAGACTTCGCAAGCCCTGAACAAAGACCTTCAGAATCCTGGTGCTACCAGCCATTTCGCCCCGCATTTCCCTTCCAGGAGTCTCAACCGAGCCCCAGGACCCCAGGCTCAGGGGTGACAAGACACCACCGAGCCCCGGATGTAGAGCTCACACCCCCTCCTTCCCCCAACCACGTGGCAACCACGTGCTCCCAACGGTAGGGGCCCCCTCTTGCTGCGCCGCGCCTCCCCGCCTAACCGGCCCGGGCACCCAGCTGGAGTCTCGGCCCCACTGCTCCAGAAGGCGGCCTGGAGAGCAACGCCGGGGGCCACGCACCCCGTCCTCCGCGCCTCTCCACCACGAACCCGACACGCCACCTTGGGTACCCACCTGCGGCCCAGCATCAGACAGACCGACCCGGGATCAGAAACCTAGAAACCCACACCTTAGAAAGAGAGCGCGCCGAGCTCCAGCTCCTGCCCCAGGGGGAGGCGGACGCTCCGCTGGGCGGCTCCTCCCCGCGGCCCGCCCGAGGCCTCCGACCGCTAACGCCCCGGGCCGCTCCTCCCCGCCGCGGGCCGGCGACCCCCTTCCGGCCTCCATCGCGCAGCCTCCCGGGCCCCGGCGGCCCGTCCCGCTCCCGCAGGCCTCGCAGCCCGCTTCGCTTCCCCCGCCAGCCCAGGCCTCCCTCCGTCGGCTTCCCGCCCCTCCTCCCAGGCCCCAGGCCCCGCTCGGCCCCGCTCCAACAGCTCCCCCGAGGCGCTCACCGAAAAGGTAGTTCTGGGGCCTCAAGGGGCTCATGTCCATGTCCATCGAATCTTCCATGGGGCGACAGCACGCGCCGAGGTGGGCGACGAGGCGGACGGAGGGAACTGGCCACCGCGGGGAAGAGCAGACGCGCAGGACGGAATCACGCCAAGGAAAGGACGCGGGCTCCTCGCTAGTATATAAGTTCTCCCGAGATCTCGCGAGAGCTCCCGAAGTCCCGCTTCCGC
The DNA here is from genome assembly GCA_007922755.1 of Pedetes capensis. Lineage (NCBI taxonomy): Eukaryota > Metazoa > Chordata > Mammalia > Rodentia > Pedetidae > Pedetes > Pedetes capensis. The sequence goes on along the minus strand of VMDO01016707.1, from coordinate 1,098 downwards.
GCGCGTGCTCGGAAGACACCTCCCCCCGCTACGGTCGCGCTCCTGCGCAAGCGCTCTTTAAGCCCAAGCCTCGCTACCTCGCCCCCCACCTCCTCCAGGTACTTCGCGGGCTCCCACTGAGCACGCGCACTGGCGCCCCGGCCCCACCCCTCCGCCGCCGCGGGCTGTGCGCAGGCGTGCTTGCCCCTTGCGGCGCGCGCTCCCCGCGGCCGGCCCTTCCACGTCCTCTCCCGCTCCTTCGCTGGGGCCTTGCGCCAGGAGCCTGCGCAGCCCACCCTGCAAGATGGCGGCGCCGTCCTCCCAGCGTGTTGGAGCTGGAAGGCGCGGCCGTGGGAAATGAGCGGGAGAGCGACTCCCCTCACGTTGCCCCACTCCCTGCTGGCTCGCAGGCCTCCACACTGGCACGCGATCCCCTCCCGGTGTGGCTTGCTTGAGGGCTTGCTCTCAGAGTTCATCGTTTCCCCAGAGTGGGCAGAATGGACTTGGGGTTATTTGTTGGGTACAAAGATGTAGCCAGCGGCCAGATTGAACTGTGCTTTTATGGCTCTGTCCTTTCTGGGGAAACGTCTCCTAAGTCCAGGCTCTCATGTTTGTGTCATCTTGGGAGAAAAGGGGATTGAGTCAACCTCCAAAGAGCTGGCTAGCGTACTTCTGAAAGTTCAGAGGATGTTCAGCCTCTGAAAAAGTAGAGTTTTTGCTTCTTCTCTTTCCTAATGGAAGAATGCGTGTGATTTGTAAGAAATACATCAAGCCTTAGCGGGGCGCGGTGGCGCACACCTGTGATCCCAGTGACTGGGGAGGCGCAGGAGCGTGAAGTTCAAGGCCAGAGGCAGCTCGCATAACTTAGCAAGACTGTCTCAAAACAATTTAAAGGGGGGGGGGGGCGCAGTGCAGCTGGGTGGTAGAGCGCTTGCAAAGTATTCGAAACAGCCCCCCAGTACAGGAAGGAAGGAAGGAGACTCTTAGCTCTGGGGCTTTTTGAGGATCTACTAATATTTTGCCTGCAGCTGTAGCCCTGTGGCATCCGATCCCGTCAGATCTCGGAAGCTAAGCAGGGTCGGGCCTGGTTAGTACCTGGATGGGAGACCGCCTGGGAAC
>VMDO01016706.1:0-47017 GCA_007922755.1 Pedetes capensis | reverse complement strand
AACTAACCTAGCAGAGTGTAAGAAAAGGGAACAGAGGAACAAGAAACATAATAATCAAACAAAGAAAACTGGCAAATTGACACAAAATTTACCTTAACATAAATGGCCTAAACACATTAAAAGAGACAGATTTGCAGATTGGAAAAAATGACTAATCCAACTATTTGCTATCCAAAAGAAACTCACTTCAAATGCAATGACATAGCTAAGTTGAAAGTAAAATGATGGAAAAAGTTGTACTGTGAAAATAGTTATTTAAAAACAGGAATAGCCATATTAACATAAGATAAAATGTACAGCAGGGAAAAAATCACTTTAGACAAAAAGACATTATATAATTATAAAAGAAAGATATACAATCCTAAATGTGTATGCATCAAATGATTGATACAAGCTTCACAAAAATTATATAGCTGAGAGAAAAAATAGAAAATTCCATAATGGTAGTTTAGTACTTTAACACCCTGCTCTTAGAGATTTATAGAATTGCTCAACAGAAAATGCAGCAAACAAATATGCAGAAGAACTGAACAACACAATGAACAAAAAGATATACATACCCCACAAAGAACTAGTAACTGTAAAGAATCTCAAAACTCAACGGAAAGCAAACAATCCAATTAGAAAACAGGCAAAAGACATGAGAGGACACTTCACTAAACATGATATACAGATGGCAAATAAAAGCACATGAAAATATTTTCAACATAATAAGATATTAGTGAAAAGAAAAAACCACGTGAAGCATTGCTGTACAGCTATTGTAATGACTAAAATTAAAAACATTGGCAACACCAAATATTGGTAAGGATATAGGAAAACTGGATAACTCATACATTTCTGATGAGAATTTAAAATGATATAACCTTGCAAAACAGTTGGCAAACCTTAGACATTTTAAACATGTATGAAACATACTATACAACCCAAGAATTGGACTCTTGGGCATTTATCCTAAAGAAATTTAAACTTACATTCACACAAATATCTGTACACCAATATTTATAGTAGCTCTGTTCTTAATAGTCCAAAACTGGAATCCATTCAGTGTACTTCAACAGGCAAATAATTAAGCAAACTGTGCTACCTACACGCCTTGGAATACTTTGGAGGAATAAAAAATGAACTCTTGCTACACACAATTTGCATAAATCACCAGGGAATTATGCTGAATGAAAATAGCCATTCCAGATGGACTACCTACTGTGTATGTGTGACCATTTATATAACAATTTTTAAATGGAAAAATTATATAAATGGAGACTATAAAGAACATATTAGTAATTTCCAGGGTTCAGGAATGAATGATGGGAGTGGGTGGTAAGGGTAAAAGAGATGAGTGTGGCTATAAAAGGGCAACAGGAGGGACCCTTGTGGTGTTCTGTACCATGATTGTATCAATCTCAATAGTCTGGTTATGTATTCTACTAAGGTTTGAAAGATGTTATCATTAAGGGAAACTTGGTAAAGAGTACAAGGATCTCTCTGTATCATCTTTTATAACTACATGTTAATCTATAATTATGTTAAAATGGAAAGCTTAATTTTACAAAAAAGACATGGGCACTACACAAGTCAGGATAATGATTGCCTTAGAAGGAAGGGGAAGAGTTATGATCAAGGGAATGCAGAAATGTTTAAGTGAAAGCTGGACATGGTGGCTCATGCCTGTAATCCCAGCACCAAGAGGCTGAGGTAGGAGGATCAACAGGAATTAATTGGAGGCCAACTGGTCTAGATAGCAAGTTCCAGGCCAGCCTGCACTACATAGAAAAACTCTGTCTCCAAACGCCAAATAACAAAATACAGTAAAAAAAGAAGGGGGGGAGGAGGAGGAGAATTTGTTTCAGACATCTTGGCAATGTGCTATTTATTGAATTAGAGGATTGTTACACAGATTGCACTGTACAAATACTCACTGAATTGTACAAACAAATTTATGCACCTTTCTGTATGCATGTCAAATAAGATAATGAAAAATATTTTTAAAAATATATATCGGGTCATTTCATTCCTTGGCTTAAAATTCTCTAATGACTTCCTTTGTTTATAGGATAAAAACCAGAAATCCTCACTGAGACCTATAAAGCCACCTTCACTAATCATTCTCCTCTTTGTGCTCCATGCTCCTGATACACTGGCCTCTTGTCAGATATTTCCACCATAAGGGTTTTGCATAAGCTTTTCCATTAGCCTGTAATGTTTTATTATTCTCCCTACCTCCCTTCACTAGATCTCAAATGAAACCACCCAAACTCTAGCAAATCCCCTCTGTGACATGCTTTCTTAGCTTCCTGTATTTATTAACACTTTCACCATTTACAATAATACCTATTGAGTAATAATTTCAGTACTGCATATGTTCCACTTGATTCCTAGGCCTCCAGCCCATAAGCTCCATGGGTGCAAGAATCTGTATGTCTTGTATGCAATGCCCAGAACAGTTCTTGGTGCATAAGAGGATCTCAATATATATGAGGTGTGATCAAGAGATACAGTGAATGTTTAGGCAAATTATATATATATATATATATATATATATATATATATATGTACACAAATGTATATATGTATATGTATATATATACATACATATACACACATATACACACACACGTATATACATATATATTACAGTAAAAGACACATCGCCATTAATTCCCCTAAAATACTCCACCTGGCTTCAAATACAGTTGTCTTATCATTCTTGCCAATTTCTGAATCAGTTCTGGAAGCCATCTTTTTCGAGTGTCTTTAGTTGTGCTGCCCTGGCTGCCTCGATGTCCTGAATCCATTCAAAAATTTTACCTTTCATGATAATTTTGAGCCAGAGGTTGCAAAGTGCCAAATCTGGTGAATGAGTTGAATGAAGACACACCTTAATTTGCTTTTTCAGAACTAAGCAGTTGAACCCAAGGCCTTACACATGCTAGGTAAGTGTTCTTTCACTAAGTCACACTACCAGCCAACCTCTTTTTTAATTTTTTTTTTTTTGAGACAGGGTCTTGCTAAGTTGTGTGGGCTGCCTCTGGCCTTGAACCTGCAATCCTGCCTCAGCCTCCTGAGTCACTGGGATTATAGACATGTGACATGGTGCCCAGTGTAATGTTTTTATTTGACAGAAATTGACAATATCAGAAGTATATGACAGAGAGTGTTGTCATGATGGAGGATGAAACTAAAGACACTCATGAAATAGGACTTCCAGAACTATTTCAGAAACTGGCAAGAATGATGGAATAAGAGTGTTTGAAGCCAAGGGAAATATTTTGAGAGGAACTAATGGCAATGTGTCTTTTACTGTAATAATTTTTTATTTAAATATTCACCGTATTTTTATCATACTTTGTATTTGTGGAATAAGTGGAATGGAACCCCATTATTTCACTCTAACATGTCGGGAGGCAAAATTGTATGTTGGAATGGTTCTTTAGAATAAAATTGATCAAATATTGGTCAAATCTTGACTCTCTCATGTACCAGTTATTGATCTCAAGTAGAATTCTTTATGTCTGATCCTTAATTTCATCATCTACAAAATGAGGCTAATAATTCTTATCTCACAGGATTGTTAAAAAATTGGAAGGTAGTAATTCATGTCAAGATCTTTACTATAACAATGAACCCTAAGAAGTATGTTGTTGTTGTTGTTAGGTGCCGTCGAGTCGGTATCCGACTCATAGCGACCCTCTGTACAACAGGGGAAACACTATTGTCAGTGCTTCTCTGCTGTTCATAGGGTTTTCAATGGCAGATTGATTTTTGGGAGGGGGTTGCCAGGCCCTTCTCCCAAGCCTACAGCGTCTGGTGTTCCCAGGTGGTCTCCCATCCAAGTACTAACCAGACCTGACCCTGCTTAGCTTCCGAGATCTGACGGGATCAGATGCCACAGGGCTACAGCTGCAGGCCCCAAGAAGTATGTAGTAAACCTTTTCTTACATAAATTCCCTTTCCATTTACCCAAGGGAATATTTGTTTATTATTATGGTTTGGATATGAAGTGTCCCACAAAAGGCTCATGTGTTGAAGGCTAGGTCCCCAGCTAGTGGATCCAGTCATTGAGAGATGACCGAATCATGAGGGTTCTGACATATTCAATGCATTAACACACTTCTGGCATTATTTGGAGTTGATGGAAATTTTTGGAGATGGTCCTTAGTTGGAAGAAGTAGGTCACTGGCAGGAGTATCCCAGCAGACTATATCTTGCCAGGGTATGAGATCTCTCTCTAACTAACACACTCTCTCTCTCTCTCTCTCTCTCTCTCTCTCTCTCTTCTCTCCTCTTCCTCCCTCTCTCTCTCTCTCTCTCTCTCTCTCTCTCTCTCCTGCCATGAAGTGAGCAACTTTGTTCTGCCATGCTCTCCTGCCACTATGGTGCTCTACCTCATCACAGGCCCATAGCTATGGAACAAGCTGATCATGGACTGAAACTTCAAACTCTAAGCAAAAATAAAATCTTTGTCCTTTAAATTATTTTTCTTAGATATTTATCACAGTGATGGAATGCTAAAACATTTAACCTAGAGAATTCCTTTTCTCAAATGCAGAAATTATATTATCCACCACAATGTCCTTTTTTTCTGTAGCATCTAGGAAGTTCAAAGACACTAAGGTTCTCAGAGTTAGTAGTATAAGTGTCTAGATTATATTAGATGATGTCTAAGGATACTTTAAGCCTGCAGCTGTAGCACTGTGACATCAAATCTTGTCAGATCCCGGAAGCTAAGCAGGGTCTGGCCTGGTTAGTACTTGGATGAGAGACCACCTGAGATCACCAGATACTGTAGGCTTGGGAGAAGGACCCAGCAACCCACTCCCCCAAAACAATCTGCCATTGAAAAACTCTATGAATAGCACAGAAGCACTGACATTAGTGTTTTACCTGTTATATGTAGGGTTGCTATGAGTCAGACACTGACTCCATGACACCTAAAAACAACAAGGATACTTTGGGGGTTATATTTTCTGCATCTTTCTAGGGAAATGCTCAGCATAGATAAAAGAGCATGAACTGAATGAGCCCTTCTAAACTGAATGCTACTTCCCATTGCGAGCTTGTGCACACATTGTACAGGTCATTTTCCACTTAGCATAATCTATGGGCCTAAGTGGGATTGCAGTTAGATCTAATTTTTCATTCCAATGCTTGTTCATTGTCACATGATGATTCTGAGGCAGTATCTAATTTCTGGATAAGAAAGTGCTGTGATATTTCTGCATAGGCATAGCAGGCAGAAATGGTGGCATCTTTGTTACATGATTACCACGGCAGATCTTAGAATATGTTTCCGCACCACCTGCCCCAAAAGCTTGAAATTCCACCATTGGTGCTTTGTACCTCAGGAAAGGGCCAACAAAATAGCCAGAGCAGAACTCATAGCAAGAACTGATTGAGAGCCAGCTGGAGCCTAATGGTAATGTTACATAGGATAACCCTATCTGCTGGAATTTCAGAGCATAGAAAAGAAATGAAGCTTCCTAATTTCAGGCCGTGACTGTGCTTGTGTGGGCCTTTGGGGGCCCCCACACTCTTTAGAAACCACCAGACACAGGTGATGCAGCTAAAGTTGACTCTCAATTTGCTCCCTGGAATCTTATGTTCTTAGGAAAGTTACCTAAAGCCTGTGGGTATCAAGGACAGAAAGGCTACAGGAAAGTATTTATGATAACTCAAGTTTCTGTACATTAGCTAGGAAGACTTCTCTCTCTCTCTCTCTCTCTCTCTCTCTCTCTCTCTCTCTCTCTCTCTCTCTCTCTCTCTCTCCCCCTTACTCTTCTTCCCCATCCATTCATTTCATCTCTTTCCTACTTTCTTATCTGTTTCCTCCTGCTCCCAGCCATCTTCATCACTTCCATTTTTTGCTGCTTCCTGACAAAACCTCCACCTGTGCCATAAGGGTTTATCCTCCAGCCCACCTTCCTCATCCTAGACCCCTTTAGCAGCCTTGATTCAGGAACACTTACAGCCTCAAGATACCAAGTGATTATTCATTACAAGGAAGGAATTGTTCCACTAAGGCTAGCATATATGAGCTGAAATGGTGGTCCAGTGGAAATCTTTGCAGTAAGATCATGTGAAGCATATGGCACCACAAACAGCACAAGAAAGTCCACTACCTGGGTTTCTCCTCCTGTTCAGTTCTGTGAACAACCTGACTGAACTTGCACTAAGCTAACCTTACTCTAGTCCTTCTGGACTTATGTACACAGGCACATGCACATGTGTGTGTAACCTCACACACATGCACACAAACACATGCACACAGGCCATACACTCTAGATTCAGGACAAGTTAGTGGGGCTCTGTGAGGGAGAGATGATGTCTTCCTCACATAGGTCCTGGCATTGATGAAGTGGTTAGTGACCATTTTTGTACTAACTGAATTAGTTGGAATAACCTTTAAGAGTCAGCCAATTGACAGATTGTATTACAAATATGTAGCCTTAGATCAGGAGAGTACGTTCCAACTGTGACTAAGGGGAACAACTAGAGCTTAATTCTAATCCTTTATACCCTCAGAGTAAGGCTCTTTCTGCTATACAGAACTAGACTTCCTGAATTTGAGCTTTGATTCTGATACTTCCTTTCTATGGTACCTTGAAGTTCTCTCTGTACCTCAGTTTCTTCATATGAATATGGGAATAATAATAGTACCTACCTCACTGGAGACCTATGAGTGTCAAATAAGCTCATCTATTTTTAACATCTAGAATACTACAGGCCAATAGGAAAATATTGGCTATTATTATATTATATTGCTTCTAGTACATATGTTGTTGTTGTTATGTGCTGTCAAGTTGGTGTCTGACTCATAGCAACCCTGTATACAACAGCTGAAACACTATTGTCATGCTTCTCTGCTATTCATAGGGTTTTCAATGGCTGATTGTTTTTTGGGAGTAGGTTGCAGGGTCCGTCTCCCAAGGCCACAGGACCTGGTATTCCCAGCAGTCTCCCATCCAAGTACTAACAAGGCCCGATCCTGCTTAACTTCTGAGATCTGACAGGATCTGATGCCATAGTAGGATGGCTGCAGTATAATACAAACAATATTATATTGCTATGATTCATATTAAATGAAACTGCTTGCCTCAATATGCTATGATCACTGCAGATACAAAGATCTCTGGAGGCAATTGGGAGACATAACAAGGTGAAAAGTAGCCAGGCATGGTGGCACAGGCCTATAATCTCAGCTGCTCATGAGATCCCGCTGAGGCAGGAGGATTACAAGTTCAAGGACTGCTTTGGCAACATAGAGAATTTAAGGCTAGCTTGTGCCACTTAGTAAGACACTGTCTCAAAACAAAAAATTAATTAATTAATTAATTAATTAATTAAAATAAAATAAGGTTTGATGCTATGGCTCAGTTGTAGAAAGCTTACCTCACATGCATGAGGGGCTTAGGTTCAATCCTTATTAACACAGTGGAAAAAAGCCAAAATTCAGGAATTCTGATCAAATTTCCCTCTGAGAACTCATTTTCTCCTATTCTTCTCTTCGAGCACCTCTATCTATTCACACCCAAGAAACCCTGTAAACCAGATCCTGAAATGCCCAGGGTTTTGGAAGTTGGGTGCAACGAAGTATGCTTCTTCCTGGAATACTATCTTCCATGTAGCACAGAGCTGACTTGTTTTGTGCTACTCCAGAAGCAGAGCCTATGGATGAAAGCTATGGAGAGGCCAATCAAGATTTGATTTAAGGAGGAATTTCCTAATAATTTAAGTTGTCAGTCTAATCCCAGACTGACTAGACTACATTGTGAGGTAGTAAGGGTGCCACACTAGTGATGTGGGACCAGGAGCTGGATTGCTCTTTTGTAGGGGTGCTCAAGCAGGGACACTTGTCTCTTCCAGCTATGAGATTCAATAATTTAATGATCTTTTCAAATTCAACAAAGTGTTCCTTAGATCCCACTGCCTTCCTTGGTGTTTCTCCATGTGTAACTCCTTAATTGTCTGTATTAGCTGCATGTGAGGCACCTGTTAAGCATTATATTCTTAGGACAACTCTACACCTAATGAATCAAAACCACTGGAGAATGAGATCCAGAAATATGAATGTTTAACCAATCCCTTGGCTACCCTACTTCATCCTTGTCCACTTCATGAGTTCACTTACACCCTGGAACCTCGTCTGTTTTCTCAGGCTAACCATTAACTCTTCTCCTTCCTTTCTGTATTTCTGTAGCTCACCCAAACTTGTTGGTTTTTCTTTACTACTCTCTTCAACTATCTCCTAGCTACTTACTAGTCTTGTGACTTTGGGCAATTTACTTAAGATCCCTGAGTATAAGTAGGCTGGCATATAATAGGTGATGTGTAGACCTCAATTTCCTTCCACTATTGGCTTCAAACTTCTCCTCCTCCTTTGTTATGATCTCCAATGCACTAACTCTCCACTGCCCCACCTTTTTCAAGTGTGTGTTTGCACATACAAAAAATGAAACAAAAAGAGAAAAGAAATTAGCTTCAGTTCTATATGGCAGATTGTCTGACAAGCACTGGGACTACAGAGATGAACATGACATTGGTCCCTACCCTTAAAAGGAACCCTCTCTAGTGGAGGAAGTCTTTACATATCCAACCTATTCATTTCATAACTGGTGTACTATGGGATCTGAGGGAGAAAAGGCATGCATTCTGGCCTGCATGTGAGAATAAAGAATAAAAGAAGGCAGTAAAAAGGTCCACATCAGACTTTCAGGGAACACAGCAAGGCAGAGAAGAGAGGAGATGAGGTCTAGTATGGTAAAGAGAAAATGGCCAGCACAGATGCAAAATCTTGGCAATAGAGGACACATGGAAAGTACCCTAAGTGTGAGTTGCCTGTGGGTTCTCCAGGCAGAGAAAGTAGGTAGACAGCTAACTAATATCTGCCTGGAGTTTAAGAATAAAGTTAGGACTGAAGAGCTGGATTGAGGACACATTAACATAAAAGTAAGACTTGAAGCCTTAATGTAGAGGAAGTCAGATACTTAAAGTGAGAGGGCAAGGAGCCTTGGTCCTCTGAGGCCCCCTCTTTTGGAGCTCTGGTCGTGGCCAGGCCCAGAGAAGCTTCTTGAGTATTTCTTTTGAAAGGATCTCTTAGTGTTTCATCAGTGCTGCCCTAGCTTGTACAACGTGAATTAAAAAGAGATGCCTTCTTTGAGAATACCATGTACACAAAAGTGTCCCTTTTGGGAAGATTCAAAACTATGAGCAAGTCTGTCTTTCAGTCTTCACCTGCACTCGTAGCTGGGAACTTTGTTGTCTAAGGCACAAATAGCCCAGACCTTCAATGTGGCCTTTGGTATTACCACCAGGAGAGTAAGTACAGGTAGAGAAGGTCATCAGCTGCTAATCTGGCCTTCCCTAGAGGAAAACTACCTAGTTCTCATACAAGGAGCAGGTCCTCAAGTCCTCTGCCTAGGCTAGAAAAACAATGAAAGATTTCTCTAGAATCTCCATGGTTCTTATCCAAAGGTGACAAGCTTTGGCATTTAAGGAACTTCACTAGGGAATTTCCAAGAGTTAGCTATAGAACAATTAAACAAAGATTGTTGGTTTGGGATCTTATCCTAAGAATTACCCTTAAAAGGGTCCCGATTGATCTTCTTTGCTACTGAAAATGTTCCAATACCAAGCCTCCAGTGGATTCTTATCTGTCTCTCCCAACCTTTTGTGGCTGGGTAAGAGGACTTCATAAAATGCCAGGAACTACTTGGAGAGGAAGTCAGATTCCCTGGACTTAGATCTTATAAATCTGAACAGTCTCATAGTCACTGAGCCATTCCTAGGGGGCCAAAGGCCCAAGGTACATGACCCAAGACAAAACTCAAATGCCAGATTTGGGGCCCCAGGACAGTACCACAGCGATAGTAAAAGGAAATCAATTAGCATTTATTTGGGCCTGGGATAAAGCCCCAATCCAAGCCAGGTTGATTTTACTGGCCCAATCAAGAGGTCCTAGCTATTCTTGAGAAGAGGACCAGAAGCTAGAATCCAGGTAGGGTCTAATAAGAGAAGACCAGGGTGCCCTGATTTCTGTAGCTGTTCCCATCAATCCATGAGCCATTTCGTTTCTGCCCACGCTAGAGAATTAGCCTGTGGGACCGCTATGTATGTAAACTGTATCCTCTTCACTAGCCCTGGCTTAGAGGAAACGAGCACATAACTGGACTCTAATTTTGCTGACAGAAACTACCTGTCAGCAGCCAAATAGATCACTGATGACAAGTCATGTCAAATAGGCTAAGGCTGATTGTACAGTATCCAACAGAAGGATGAGTACAGTCTTGTCTATCATTCCATCCACTAGGTCCCAAATGCTGGTAAGTGCTTAGGGCCACTTCTCACTTATGGATTTTACTACACCTGGGAGAACAAGCCCTGTGTTGCCAATAATCCTTTTGGCAAGGAGGATCACAGACTGCAAGTTAAGAGCCTCAGGTTCTAGTTATGACTCTGTGACACATTTGAAAAATGCCTTTGGAAAATCCCTTCTTTGTATGTCTCAGTTTACCCATCAACAGAATGGTAGGTTTGGCCCCTCCTAATTCTATTACTTTGTGGCTTTCCAGAGACCTTAACCTGGCCCATCCTTTTAATGCCAGTCATTTCCCTTTGGATTTTTTCTCCTTCCCTTCTGTTTTCATCTACATTTTCTCTGGAGGACCCTGTGGCCTTAACTTGAGGCACTGACTGTCCCACAGAAAACTCCTTTACTTTAAGAAGGAAAATTAACAGATAACACCTTAAAGCAGAAATTTTTCAAACTGTGGACCACAACCCATATTGGAAAATTATTAAATCAATTCAATGGGTAACAACTGGCATTTTTAAAACATAAAATAGAACATATCAAAGTGGTTGCATATACTAGAGGTAAGTATTGCTTAGTCAAACTTTCATCATTATATTAGATTGAACAATATGGAATTGTGAATATTCAGCAATTTTGATATATAAAAATTTCAATTCATATTTACATGAAAATATATGCCCACTTGGGCTGGGGCTTGACTCAGTTGGCAGAGTGCTGCTCTTCACTCTCTGAGGCCCTGGGTTCCATCCCCAACACCACAAAAATGGGAGAAGAACCTGGCAGTCCACTCCTAAAACAATCCCAAAGAAATAATCACCTGTGGAAAACCCTATGAATAGCAGAGAAGCACTAACATAGTGCTGGGCATGGCACACTGTCAGAAAGTGTTTCATTCTGTTGTACATAGGGTTATTATAAGACAACCTAACAACATATATACATGCATGTAAATATTCATGTCCATAAAGACATATATGTATATACATGATTGTATAAACAAACCTAAGTGAAAGCATTTACTGGTTCATACTATAAAATGCAATCCTCACTATATATTTTAGTAAAAGATGTTGAAAAGCCATTGCCTTAACAGAGGTGAGCTATAGGTAGATCATGGGGTAAGAGGGAGAGAAATTTGAATGGGATCTTACCTGAAACATCACTTCTCTAATAAAAAAGTGTCCTCCTCTATTATCTGTAGAATCTTCTAACTCTGTTTATAAACAGGTCCTACTATATTTTAGATAGTCCTGTCCCTTCTGCCAAAACAATAAGGTCAATGCAGGGGATCTTTTCTGCAGAACCATACCTCAAAGAGAAAAAGAGAAAACATGGTTTCTAGGACCAGTGAGCTGCACCTTTGTTCCTCAGTGTTTGCTGGACCACTGAGCATCAGTTACTTTGCTTTACCTCCCCACAAGTGAGGATGCACCAGATGGGGCTGTACAGTAACTCATATATCTTCTAGATTTCCTCAGCGTGGATTATTTATGTACAGTAGTAAAGGTTCTTGCAGGCTCAGGAGAGCATAAATCATCAATTCTGTTCCTATGGGTATATGCAATGGAGTTTTTATCAGCTCTTCTGCAGTTTGGGAAGTGCCAGAGACATGGTTAGAGAGCAGAATAAAGAATGTCTGGCATGCAAGTCTAAGCTGAAAGGCACAAGTAGAAGTGGCCAGCTAGTTGCTGCAGTTCTTAATCCTCTAGAGACCTGGTTCACTGGCAGCCATTTCCACTTCTTGGCCTCCCCATGTGGAGAGGACTTTGGCCACTGTTAGGAGCACAAGGCCAGACTGGCACTAAGTCTGCCACTCTCCCCAATAATTTCCCAAGAAAGAACTTCTGAGGACAATAAAACTAATCAAAGCCCAGATGCCTGACAATAAGTTCTCATGGTTTCTAACAGGCACTGAATGCCATTACTTGCTTCTCATTATAAAGTTCCAAGTATAGAAGAGTAAGCAGTGTCTGGGCTAGGAATCATGGAATATTTATATAAGCAAACTGTAATGTCAGGGTATGTTTATTCCCTGTCTCCAGAGCTTGAGCTTTTTGTCCTGGTCTCCCTGTGTTTAAAGTCTTCAAGATCCACCAAACTTCTACCTCTTCTGATAAACTTTCCTTCTCCCATCTTGACTTGACGTTGTTATCCCCCTTACTATCATAACACTTTTTTCTGACCCTTTATGATTCTCATCACTTTCTGTCTCATATAGTAGGCTTTATGTGTTCATATCCTAGCTATATGAAGAGGACCTGAGGGTTTGGTTCAGTGGTTGAGTGCATGTTTAGCATGTGTGAGGCCCTGTGTTCAATCCCTAGGACTTAAAGAAAAGAGAAGAAAACAGTTTACTCTTAATTGACCTAAAACTATTTAAGTTGATACTATAACAATATATTGTGTTATTATAGTGTTATCACCAAATGAATGACTGATCTTGGAAGCTAAGCAGGGTCGGTCTTGTTAGTCCTTGGATGGGATACCGCCTGGTAATATCAGATCCTGTAGGCTAGGGAGAAAAGCCTGGCAGCCCACTCCCAAAACAATCAGCCATTGAAAACCCTACATAGGGCTGCTACTAGTATGACCAGACTTGAAGGTACCTAACAATGACAACGACATATTAATAATCACTTTAAAGTTACATAGTCCAAATACAGCAATTAAAAGACAGAAATAGTCAGATTGGAGAAAAAAATAAGACTCAACTATATGGGTTGGATCTACAAGAAATTTATCTTAAATCTAAATAAAGATTCAAATAGGTTAATAGTAAAGGGATGGATTAAAAAATAAAAGGAATTGACAAAAGTATATATGAATATAATCATCAAAAGCTTTCATGTAGGAAGAGTTCAGCAAATGGTAGCTATTACTGTTAATGTTGCTATTATCAGATTTGGACCTCCTAGAGGGCTGGTGACTAATCTACTTCATCTCTACCTCCTCAGCACCTGGCACAGAGCAAGTGAGGAGGAAGGGAACTCAAATCAATTCACATAAAGTAGATTAAGTGCCTACTCTCTGCCAGGCCAGTTTTGAAAACAGAGAGGTGATTTAGACCTAGATTCTGTCCTTGAGTAGCTCATAGTCAAAAGGGGAAGATAGATTTTCACTTTTTCAGCAAAAAATTTGTCTGAAAATGCATAGTAACTACAGTGTGGTGATTTTGTTCACATTTTGACATCTCTGAAGTTGGGAGGCTCATATACATTCATGCCTCACTTCATGGCAACTCTATGTTCTGAGAAGTGTGTCATTAGGTGCTATTGTTAATTGATATGTTTTTTCCCTTAGTGTTATATAAAATGATGACATGATTTCAATCAATTGCATCTTAGGTTTGATGATATATGGTTCTACAGTTTTGATATGAAATGCCTCATGAAAGCTCATATATTAAAGTCTTGGTCACCAGGATGGTCCTATTGGGAGGTGATAGAACCTTTGAAGGGGTGGGATATAATGGGAAAGCCTTAGGTCTTGAGGACATACCTTCAAAGGGGTTCATGGGACCTTGGGCCCTTTTTCACTCTTTTTTGCTTCCTGGCATGAGGTAAGAAGTTTTGCTCCACTACATACTCCCTCAATGATAAGCTGTTTCACCACAGCCTAAAGCAATGGGGCAAACTGATCATGGTCTGGAACCACTAAATCCTTGAGCAAAAATAAACCCTGTCTCTTTATAAGCTAATGCTCTCAAGTATTTTTGCATAGTGGCAGAAATATATGACTAAAACATAGCAATAGATTATGTACAAGGTCTTTAGTAACGTTCAGTCATGGATATTGTTGATGAGAAAATGAATGTTAAGAGAGGATAAGTAATTTGTTCAAGATCTCATAGCTGGTATGTAGCAGGTCCATGCCTTCTCTTCAAGAATTGAGTGGGAACTCATTCTTAGTTTCTGCTGGAAATGAGTGAATGAGTTGCACTAAATGCTATTCTTTGAAATAAACTGTTTAATGACATTTTGTCACTGGCCAATAGAAATATATGAGCCTCATATACATTCGTGCCTCACTTCATAGCAACTCTATGTTCTGAGAAGGGTGGCATTAGGTGATTTCATCATTATGCAAACAACATAGAGTACACTTAACCAAACCTACATGGTAAAGGTAAATCACTTGATGTGGCCTCTTGAGAAAATCAAGAGACTCAGCGCTATGGTTTGACCAAGTGTCCCCAAAAGGCCTATCTATTAAAGGGTTGATCAGCAGCCTGTGGTGCTTTGGGGAAGTAGTGGGACCTTTAGGAGGTAGGGTGTAGTGGACAGAAGTTAAAGTATTAATGGCATGCCCTTGAAGGTGTTATGGAGACCCCGGCCCCTTCCTATCTCTCATTTTGCCTCCCAGGTCCCAATGAGGTGAGCAATTTCCTCTGCCATGTACTCCCACCATGGCATTCTGCTTGGCACAGGCCCAAAAGCAACAGAGTCAACAGACTTGCGACTGAAATCTCTAAAACCATGAATCTATATAAGCCTTTACTCCTTATAAGTTGTTTATCTTAGTTATTTTTCATAGTGATAGGAAGCTGACTAATGCAGTCAGTAAACATAAGTTGTATGTGGCTGCTGCAAGCATAAAAAAGCATATTATTTATAGTAATCTGGTTTCTATAAGTAGCTTGTTGTTGTTGTTAGGTGCCATCGAGTCAGTATCCAACTCATAGCGACTCTCATAGGGTTTTCAATGGCTGACTGTTTCGGGATTGCCTTGGGAGTGGATTGCCAGGCCCTTCTCCCATTTTTGCAGTGCTGGGAATTGAACTCGGGACCTCAGAGACTGCAGCGCAGCGCTCTACCAAGTGAGCTAAATCTCAGCCCAATTATAGGTAGCTGTACACTCTAAAATAATGACTTAAAACAGTACAGTAAATAAACCAATAACATAGTTGTTCATAATCATTCTGAAGTACTACATACTATACATAATTGTAGGTGCTATATGTTTATAGAACTGGCATCCCAATAGGTTAGGTTACACCAGCATGACCACAAACACATGAGCAATGTGTTTCACTATGGCATTAAGGCAGCTACCACTATGATGTCACTAGGCAACAGGAACTTTTTAGCTCTGATCTAATCTAATAAGACCATCATTTTACATGTGGTCTGTCATGGACATCATTAAATAAAATATCATTTTATTTAACATTTTTCTGTAATCACATTTTTTAAAAGTTCAATTGATTTTAATAATATATTTATTTTGTCTAAGGTGTTATCTCAAAATGTAATCAATTTTTTAAAATTAATAGAGAAAATTTATGGATTTTAAAATTTTTTATGTTTTTAGCATTTATTTATTGTACAAAATAAGGGGTTTGTGAAGGGTGCAAGGTAATTCTGACATTTCCATACATGCATATAATATACTTTAATCATATTTACTTCCTCTATTTCCCTTTCTTTCCCCCTTCTACATCTCTAACATATTTTTCCAACTTAAATCTTTTAAATCCAGTATGCATTTTACACTTAGAACACATCTCTATTTCCAATAAACACATCAGAAATGTTCAATAACTACATGTGGCTAGTGGCTACTTCATGGGATGGTGTAAAACTATAGCATCAGGAAAGTCTTACTGCCTCACTCTCTGGTTGAATGATGCCAGCAAAACTGCATTTACAGCTTTCTTCATTTGGTTCTTGAAATGATTCCTTTCTTTCTGCCATCCAGAAATGTTTTGGTAATCATCACATTACAGTGTTCAATGACTTTTGTTTATTTTTTAACTTTTAATTTGTTAACTTATTATGAAAATCTTCTAACATAAAAAGAAGAAAGAGCAGAATAATGAATTCCCAGTTACCCCTTAGTCTTTTGCTTATCTTGTTTCACTTTCCATACTCAAATACCTCGACTTGCAGTTTTCTCTGGGGTATTTTAAAGCAAATCCCACACATCTTATCATTTAATTCATCAATATTTAAGAATGTTTTTCTAACAGAAAAGGATTGCGTTTTAAGCATAACCCTAATGGTAGATGTCATCATTAGACTCTCTTTTGGAATTATTACTCAACTACTTCCCATTAGTAGGTGGAAGGCCCTGGCAGGCAGTATGGGAGTTAAAGAAGATGCTGTCACTCAGTTGTGGTTATTCTGTGAGATAACCCCAGGCCGAGCTCAAAGCACATAGTGCCTGGTACATAGTAAAACCTTAATAAGATTCATGAATCTCAAGGTGATAGAAGGGAGTTGTCAACCAATATAGACTGCCAGGTGGATAACCTTCATTGTTTCTAGGTATTATGCTTTTATAAATGCAGATTTCACTTCCTTAGATTTTCTTGCAGTCATATCCCATTATTGAGTCAAGGAACTCACTGTCAATTAAGTGTCAATGTCATTTGCACAATTGCTGCCACTGAACTCTGACTTCACACCTTATAACTGTACTTGTACCTTTACCCTGGAACAAATAAGCCAATCCTTGCTCAGGTCCTCTTTGTCTCATATTGGTATGATTATAATAATCTTCTAACAGGTTTCCATTCTACCATTCTAGCCCACCTGTATTACACTGGCTTTGAGGTTTCCAGACTCTGAACGAAAAGCCAACTCTTCTGTAGATCCCTCAAGGATCTGGGACAGGCCGAAATAACACTGGAAAAATGGAGATAAGAAATGACCACTTGTCCATCTCAGGCATTTTATGAAGAGGAAGATAGGGTTTCCTATTTTATTTTCCTACATGCATATGTTCCCCTTCAACCCACTTTCCTCTAGGCATTAGAGTAATCTTTCTAAAGTGGAGATTTGCATGTCACTCTTCTCAAAACTATTCACTGGCATCCTTTATCTTATAGCATAATATCCAACTTCTGAACCCAGCATTCAAGACCTTCTAAAGTCTTTTAAACTCTCCAGTGGAATTCCACCTATTCAGAGTGATAACCAAAATCTCCAAAGTGGTCTATAAGACCCTACTTGTTCTGTACTCAGTATTGTCCCATTATCCTAACTTCTCTGACCTCATGTCTTACTGCTCACCCTTGTCCACTCTGCTTCAGGCACACCAGTCTCCCCACTTATTCCCTGATTATAAGTAGTATGTTCCCACCTGGGAGTACTTGTACTTACCACTCCCTCTGTGTGGAACTCCCTACCCCTAGATATTTACATGGCACAGTCATTAATTTTTTCATGTTTTATCCAAATGTTACCTTCTTAGAGATTACACCCTATTTATTTAAAATTATATCCCCATATCCCAATCCTTTCCCTAATTTATTTTCTACCATGTCATTTAATATATACTATCTTTGTATTTATTATCTTTCTCCCTCTACATAAAGGTAGGGAATTTTGTTTGTTGTTCATTGGCCACATTCCTGACACTCCCTTCACCTTCTCATCTGGATGAAGTTTTCCCCATCTCAATGTCATGCTCCCACAGTGATAAGTAGCATTTATGCTGATGGTATCACTTATCTCACTGGACAATAATTGTCTGTCTGTCTGTCTCCCTACCAGTTCTGGAGTTTCCTGCAGAGTTTTCATAGAGGCCATTTCTATTATCTACTTGACTTTTGCAGGTGTGTTTTAGAACTGAAGTGCAGGACTGTGCACTTGGATAGGATTAATACATTTTGTCAGCAATGGTCCAGGGCCCCAGGCTCCACACACCTTCCATGGACTGACAATGTCCTCCTAGGCTCTTGTCCTTCCACCCCACCCATTCCCTGCTTCTTGACATTTGTGACTTTGATTGACATATTCTCTAGTCCTCAGTAAGGCAATTGGTAAAATCATTGGGGAGAATCCTAAGGCAGAGTTGGGGAGGAAGTGTCATATAGACAAAAACCAAAGATGTCATCTGGAAGGGCTACTGTTTTTCTAAATCCCATATGTGTACACTCACTCAATCACCCCATGAATATTTGCATAAGCTACTCTCTACATTGGGAGAAGGATGCAGCAACCCACTCCCAAAAAATCAATCTGCCATTGAAAATCCTATGAATAGCAGAGAAGCAGTAACAATACTCTTTCACTTGTTGTAAGTAGGGTCGCTATGAGTCAGATACCATCTCAATGGCACCTAACAACAACAACAACTCTCTACATTAGTCTTTGGTATTTTCCCAGATTGCCCACAAAGGGCAAGTAGTTTTGAACCATCCCTTATACACACATTCCAGGCTCCAACATTGATGTCTCAATTATACCAGATGTTCAGAGGCCTGAGGAGCAAAAACATAAAGTGTCAGTGGTCTACTCTGTCCCACACCCAATGAGGAGTAGCCTATGAGCTCTTGATATTGCTTTAAAAGAGCAAAGAAACACATGTATAATATTATCTAATTTATATAAAATTGTGTGTATGTGTTTCTATGTATGTGTATCTGCTTGTATGTGAGGAACTTTTCAACAAAATGTCTGATAGTGGCTTATATCTAGATGATGGGATTATAAGAATTTGGAACTTTTGTTCTTAATGTTTTATGATGTATATGTGTTTTTAAGAAAAAGAACTAATATAAAGTAAATAAAGTGTTTAGAGGGTAATGAGAAAAAGGTGCAAGAGATACCACAGCCCTTTTTGCCTTCACTATTTTAGGGTCTCTATGAGTTGGACTCAACTCAATGCCACCTTACAACAACATTTTCTCTAAAAGCACCAGGGATGGGCCACTTTTAAAGTAGAAGAAAACAAGTTGGGTGCTTAGGGCCAATAATGGAGTCAGGCCAGCCTTCCTGGGATAAAGAAGGGGTCCTGACAACTGACTAGAGGCACTTTGAATCTGACAGCTCTGCAACCACTGGAAAAATCATGGTGTGCTGATCTGCCCCAGCCTGGCCTGCTATCCTAGGCCTTCAGCCCTGGCAGCCAACTGGAAATACTACTCCATCCACTGAAGAATGTGCCAGCCAGTGCGTGGGTTTCTCCCCGACAGAAGCCCAGCTATGCTGGGGGAGAGGTTGCTGTTGGTGCTGTTTTCTCAGCTAAGGCTGTGTTGGTGCTCACTCATCAAGGTCGTTCCCATACCACAGGCCTTGAGAACGGCCCTCAGGAGCACTTGGAGAAGGTGGCCCCCGCCCTTCTGAGTAACAAAACAGGCTCACATACAGAGAGAAAAGGCAAAGGCAATTACTGCTAAAAGTTGAAAGCTGAAAGGGAGAAGAGGAATATTTCAGGTCACACAGTTAGGCTCCAAAAAGATGTCCACGGGCTGAAATAAGTGGTTGAACCTGACCAGATGATTGACAGTTACAAATGGAGAGGTCGGCACTTCAGTGCAGAAAATCAGCTGGCTATTCATAGGATGGAAGAAAGTGCCCTGCACACAGTTTATACGAAAGAGACATAGATTTTGCCTAATAGACATCATCATTGGAATGTTAAAGCCAAAAATATAATGGAAACTTAGGCTGCATTAATATACGTGCAGTGTCCTGACCAAGGTAATCAACAGTTCCTTTCCACCTTGCTCTAGTAAGACATTTACTAAGGGGTTGTACCTGGCTCTGAGTGTCATACATTAAAGGGGTCATATGTGTGATGTGTCCGTAAGGGAATGGACAGATAGGAGAGGAGACTGATAGATTTGGAGCTGTGGCTATTTTTGCAGGAGAAGAGAAGACTCAGGGAAGGTGGTCTCTGCCTTTAGACCTCTAAGAAACTGTGAAGGAAAGGCAGAGAAGATGGAGTATAGGAGGCTCCAAGAGGCAGAACTGAAATCCATGAGTGGAAGCCACAGGAGACAACATTTAAGTCAACAAGGAGAACTTTCTAAATGAGTGGGCTATGAGTGGAACCAGTTGTCATTAGATGGAGTGATCTCTTCATCATGGGAGGTATGCAAGAAAGGCCTAGATAAGTGATTCATAAGATGCTTCAGATGAAGATCATATAACAGTTAAAGGGCACAGGGGTAAGCCTAGGTGGTCTCTTAGCTACCTAAATGTGTCTAGTTTTCTGGGATCTGTGCAGCTGGGAATTTCCCCAATATAGTATCCCATGGAGATTTAGATACCACTTCTTGCCTCATATAGTTCTATGGAGTATTCCACATCCTTTGCCCTTAGATCTCAGAAAATTATGTGCTGATTTGCTTGCTGACAAAGCTACTTTGCCACTCCTGATTTTCAAGAGTACTTTCTAGAGCCTACTTCTCAGGATGAGGGCTCAGAATCAGAGAGAGACAGAAGATATTATGATCAACTCACCCAGAAAGTGAAGGCTGAGAGGAGATACATGGAATTGCCTGGGAGACAGGCAGACAGACACTTTGTGTCTTATTTAGACACACGCATCTTGCAGAGGGAGACAGATGAAGACAGGGGTGGGGGTGGACCAAAGAAACCAGGCTGCTTTAATTGTACATTCACTGGTCTCTCATTATAATAACAAAGCTGTCTCATCATAGTAAATTTAGCAGTTAAATAACCTCTAATTTCTAAAAGTGTCATAATGCTGAACACTTTTAAATTCATTCCACCAAAGAGGTTTTGTTGCCTAGAAAATCAGTCATATATACTTCATGGGGGTTAGGCCATTGCTTTATACAAAGAGAGAGCATCTCCTCAACCCTACCCACTATCCACGGTGGGTTGATGGAAGTCTATACTGACACAGCCTCCTGACCCCCTGCACCAGCTCCCAGCCTGCCTTGGGACATGAAAAAAAACTTGTCTTGGTATAGAATACAGGCAGCAGACAGAAGCAATGAAGGCAAGCCAATATCGGGAATAGGTATTCGGCTAACTAACATATTTGCCAGGATCAACACATTAGAAGATCAAGAGAATTTTCCAAGTGAGGGTTTCCTATAAACTGGGCACTCTCTTATTCATTCTGTTACTTAAATCTCAATCATTCTTTCAACAGCTCTTCACCAAATGTGTACTATATGTCAAACACTGTTCTAGGCACTGGGCATGCATAAGTGAGTAAACCAACCAAAGTTCTCTGCCCTCATGGAACTGGCACTCCAGTTGAGGAAATAATAAGGAATGAAATTATGACATATGCAAGAAAATGAGAGATGCTATGAAAAGATGTATAGCTGTCTAAAGGGAATGAAGATTGTCCATTGAGGTATTGCCTCATTTTATAGATGGAAAATCTGAGTTTTGAGAAATGCCTTCCACACTTCATATTGAAATCCCGTCTGTGGAGCTTTTTCTATTTTGCCATATTGCCTTCAAGAATACACAAGTACAGACGTAGAGACCATAGAATTGACCTGCTGGCATGTTTAAAGGGTGCCCTGTATTAGGCACAAGATTATGAAGAAGGTTCTGGTAGATCCTAAGAAACACCAATTTTGTCTACATGATAGGTTTCAAAACAAGATTTCCAGCATCATTCCAGCAAGTCCAAAAGAAATTCAGGAGAAAGGTAGCATGCTAAAGAGAGCTAGGATTTATATATGCTTAGGGTACAATTCAAGAAAACAAAAATCCTTACCACTGGGTCAGTAAGCTACTTCGTGATAAATAGAGAAAAGATTGAGGTTATCCACGATTTTGCTTTACTTTGTTCAGTCAATACACGTGAAAGCAGCAGCCAAGAATCAAAAGATGCATTGGGAAAAGCTATTGCAAAAGACCTCTTTAAAGTGTTGAAAAGTAAAGATGTCACGTTGAAGATGAAGGTGTGCCTGACTCATGCCATGGTATTTTCCATCACAGTATATGCTTGTGAAAGCTAGACAGTGAATAAAGGAGATAGGTGAAGAATTGATGTTTTTGAATTATAATGCTGGAGACAAATATTGAATATACCATGGACCGCCAAAAGAACCAACAGATCCATACTAGAGGAAGGGCAACCAGAACGCTCCTTGGAAGCAAGGATAGTTAGACTGTGTCTTACTTATTTTGGTCATTTTGTCAGAAGGAACCAATCCCGGGAGAAGGACATCATCTTTGGGAGAGTGGAAGGTCCACAAAATAAAAGAAGATCCTTAACTGGATGGATTGACACAGTGGTTGCAACAATGGGCTTAAACATAAAAAAGATCATGTGTGTGGCACAGTGTCAGGAAGTGTTTCATTCTATTGTACATAGGGTCACTGAGTCAGACCCAACCTGATGGCACCTAACAACAACAACAAGTACAATTACAGCTCCCCATATTCTATATGGTGAGCAATACATCCATTTACCTCTCTGGGCCACAGATGTCCATTTATATAATCAAGGAGCTGGACTTAATGAACTTTCTAAGATCTCTTACCCTTTAATGTTCTGTGAGTCACTGATCTTAGTAGTAGAATCAGACTGGTTACTTAGAAGATTCTGTAAGATTCTCTAATTACTTTTATAATAATTATTATTACTTTGGTTCTTCCATGTGCCAGCAGTGAGTAGCACCACCACCCACATTTGGGGAAGGCAAAAAAATCAGAGATGGAGAGATTGTCTCCAAACCCACAGTTAAGCTCCATCTGGGCATATGGGAGTGGAACCCAAGGAAACTAAGTCAGGGATCATGTTGAAGAAGAGAAGTAAGAAGATATTATCCTAGAGGCAGAGGTAAGGAGTAAAGGGAGGTCTCATCCAGACATGAGGAAGACACCCTTATAACTTCCCTGGTGGACTTCTGGATATTCTTTTCTTTCTCCCCTCCAACCTATCCTAATGCCTACACACACACATTGGATAGCATTTGTTGCCCAGTTCTAGCTTTCCTCTGCCATCATCTACTATCCATATTCCCCTTTGTGCTCATGGAATTACAACTTGAACACAAATATTTAAGGATTGTTGCATAGTGCAAAGTTTGTACTTCAGTGTCTGAGGCCAGAGTTTCAGTCCCAGACCTACTCCTGACTAACTCTGTGACCTTGGATGAATCCTTCCCCTCTCAGAGCCACTTTTATAACTTAAAGGGTATAGGATTCTTCTTAACCTTTTATAGCATCTGAAGCGTCTGAGAATCTGATGAAATCTGTGGATGCAGACAGCACCATTTAGCATATAATTTCTGGCCATTCATGGACCAGTAGACTAAATATTTCTGCCTGAGAACTAAAGGCTCTTTTAGCTCTGAGTCTATGCTTCTCTGATCTGGGCATGAGGCCAAGGCCTGCCTGCCCCTTCCGGAGGAAGAAGAGGAGGAATCCACCTTCCAAATATATCCTTTGGCCTGTGCTTCCAGCTGCTTTTGGCTTTAATCCATGACACTCTGAGACCATGAAGAGTTCTCGCTACCCCACACAGCCTAAAACTGAGTAATGAAGACAAAAAGAAGGCCCTAGAGCTTCCTACAAAACCCAGTGCCTCTGAGGTTCCTTTCAAGAGCCTCTTGAGCCACAGCCTAAGATTAAAGACAGTGGTCAGGTGGTCTAGGCAATAATTGATTCCAGGAAGACTGGCGTGCATTACTGGCTGGCAAGGCTTATCCAGACCGTGCTGTCCTCTGGTGGCTATGAACATGTATAGGTACTTAGTTGGAGGCCTAAAGCTTTAGTGGCAGTAAAAGAACAGGGAGCAGCTGGTAACACATCCAATAGAAGTCCTAAAAGGTACATGTCTTTTTCCCAGAGCTACTGGTGTAAGGTAAGCCCAGATTGTGGAGTATGGGGAGTAAAATAGAGCAGCAGCATTCCCAGCATGTTCTGAGATCAGGCTTTCAGCCTTAGAGGCACCATCACTGATTCTAATGAGGTCCATGTCCCCTCTTTTGCAACTCCCTGTTATTCTTTATCTATGACCCTGACTTACAACTCCCACATTTTCATCATGCCAAAATATCAGCCATGAGGAAAGGGATGGGGCAAGTCACAGTGCATAGCCAGACCTCTAGCTGCAAGGAGGACCAGGGCTCTTTCTCCAGTAATGAAGTCAACCTACTGTTTTCTTTTGGGCTCAAATCTATATAACCAACTTCCCTCTGGGTATTAAAAACCTAAAGGTCTCATGGATTTTTTCAAATTCAACATGCCCTAACTTATCTTACCACTTTTCCTTCCTAACCGGTTTGTATCATTTTGGAGGCTTTAAGGTATAGTCCCCCATGTATCTGTCAGCTTATTGTGCTATAGAGACTTGTGTCTGGCTGTATTGCTAAAAGCTGTGCCACTACTGCTTCAGATACCAGCAGGGGCACCCATGGTGGACAGGTTTCAGCTGAGCTTCCAGACTAGACAAACTAAGCAGAAGGACTGGGAAGCTGACTCCAAAAAGAGTCAGTCATTGAAAACACTATGAATAGCAGAGAAGTGCTGTCAAATGTAATGCTGGAAAATGAACCCCCCCCCAGGTGGGAAGGCATGCAAAAGATGACTGGGGAATTTGCCTTCTCAGAGTCAACTTTAACTATGGGAACAGAGTAAAGCCCCTGATACCTCCTTTTGCTGACATGGCAAGACTCAAAATGAGAAGAAACACTGTCTGCAACATTGGGCTCAAACATAAAAAACAAAAAGATCATGTGCATGGCACAGTGTTTGGTAGTGTTTCATTCTGTTGTACATAGGGTCACTATGAGCTGTACCTGACTTGACAGCCCCTAACAAGAACAAAGTACAAGTGATATAAATGTAAATAAAAATGGATTAAATGATAAATGGTAAAATGTATTGTCTATAACAAATATTTTTGGATAGTACATTCTAGTGTTGGTCAATTCATTTGCTCAATGATATCAAAGATCCAGGTTCTTTCCGTCTGTCTGTTTTACTGTCTTTGATGTGTCAGCTACTCCTCTTATGGTCAAAAATGGCTACAGCAGTGCCAGGTATCAAGTTTTCATTCAATAATATCCAAAGGCTGAAAGAGGAAGAAATCCTTCCTTTCAGCCTATTTTTAGAGAAAGAAAATTTTTCTTCAGAAGATCCTCAAAGGACTTCCCCTCATAAATCATGGGTAAGAATTGCACCATAAGAGTTAGCAGTTAGGATTAGATTCAGCAGCAATGCAGCAGATAAATAAAACAGATGACCTAAATATGATACTTTTTATTCTACATAGAAACCCAGATACAGGGCAACCCACAACTGGTATGTTAGCTTTAGGAAGTCATTATAGCCCTAGAATCATTTCACCCTTCTGTTCTGCCATTCTTAGAGAATTTCCCTTATTGGGTGTGGGAGCTCAAGCAAGAACACACATGTTCAGGAAAGAAGGAAGAAAAAAAAGAGGAGATACATGCTATGCATTTTAGGAAGACCTCCCAGAAATTATATAGCACTTCCATTTAAATCTCATTGGTCAAACTTAGTGTTATTGCTATACTCACACATAAGAGAATCTATTATCAATGTGTTCAGCTAAAAACTGACATTCTATTGCTAAGAAGAAGTAGAAAACAGATATCAGAGAGTATCCAGCATTCTGAGAAAACATGCCACTTTCTAGTCAGCCACTGGCAAAGGAAATGAAACTGCCATTATTAGGTTATAGCAATGGTTCAAACAAGAAGAGACATATAAGAAAGTCTTGAGACATTTTTAGTTATCACAATTTGAGAGGAATAGTACTACTGGCATCTGGTAGGTAGAGGCCAAGGATGTTGCTGAATGTCTTACAAGGCACACAACAAGCATCACAGCCAAGAATTGTCTCACCCAATATGTCAGCAGTGCTAGAGGTGGAAAAATGTTGGCTTTAGTTTTTTCAAGATCAACCATTTAGCTACCTATGGCCCTTGGGCTAGAAAAGGGTACAGGTCCTTCTATATTTGCCTATATCAGTGAATTGTACTATGACTTATCCAACTGACTGGGCTAAAAATTGGGGAATTATCTTTCCCCTGCTTAAAACTCTTTAGCGGCTTCTTATCACTATCAGGATACAGACTAAAACCCTTTGACAACTTATATGGTTTAGTCCCTACCAGATTCAAATCATACCACTCTCATTCCTGATTCTTTATGATCCAACCACGTTTACCTTATTTTACTTTCTCAAATATGTCATATAGTCTTGGCCATGTCTTCTCTTTTGCCTCATCCTTCAAATCCAACTGTGGTAGAGTAATTGTGTTGTTGTTAGGTGCCATCGAGTCGGTATCTGACTCATAGCGACCCTCATAGGGTATTCAATGGCTGAGTGTTTCGGGATTGCCTTGGGAGTGGATTGCCAGGTCCTTCTCCCATTTTTGCGGTGCTGGGAATTGAACTCGGGACCTCAGAGACTGCAGCTCAGCGTTCTACCAACTGAGCTAAATCCCAGCCCCTAATTGCATTAATTGCCTCAATTTTTCATCCTTATCTTTACCCATGCCAATTGGCATGTGAAAATGAAGTGCCTGTCTAACTTTAGGCTTGAATTTGTTTTTCTTTAGCCAATAGAAAGTTGTTTTTTAGGCTATTTTCTATTGCTATAAAAGTGTATTTGAGGCTGTATTATTTATAAAGAAAAAAAAAACATTTATATAGTTCATACTTCTGGAAGTCCAAAAGCATGATACAAGCATCTACTCAGCTTTATGTGAGAATCCTATGGTAGAATACTGTGCAAAGAGAAGTAGGTGTGTGAGCTACATGAAGAGAGAGGCACATGCATGAGAGAGCATGAGAGAGCATGCCAGACTTGCTTTATAACAGCCCACTCTTGAGATAACTAACCCACTCTCATGGGAACTATATTAATTCCTTCATGTGAGCGGAGACCTATAACCTAACTGCATTTTAAAGGTCCAAGCACCTCTAAACACCATTATTTGGGGACCAAGCTTCAATGTAAGTTTTCATAGGAATGAACCATATTCAAACCACCGTAGTTGGCATAGGTGACAGCATGCCAATTCTGAAACTAGGTATTATGAAGTATTTTATGTGTCTTCTCATCCCTGAAACCAATCTAGGGCAGTCCCAGTTTAGATCAGCAGAACTCCACATGACCTAAAGACCTTTAAATGAGAAATTAATGCTTATTGTTACATGGCATTGAGATTCTGTGTTTGTTATACAGCAATATTGCAATGATAGCTGAATGATAAACCCCTTGATTCAATATTACCCAGATTCTGTTCATTCTACTGCCAAAATATATTTCCTACCTGTTCCACTGACTCAGCTCGGATGCTCAAAATGTTCTAACTGGTCTCTCTATTTTCAGAACTCTCCTCCTAAGATCCACAGTAATAAAACAATCAACAAAATCTGATCATGTAACTCACCTGCTTAAAATTCTTCAATGGCTCTCCATTTTCCCCAGGATGAGAATAAACCTCTTAGTCTGGCACTGCACTGCAGGCCTCCTTTACGTACCCCTCTTACCCACGAAGCCATATCTACCCTGTCCTCCCTGGTATCCTCCATTCACAATGCTCAAATGTGTGTTTTCAGGCACCTAAGCCTTTACTCTTCTTCAGTTCCCTTTCCTCTCCCCTTTTGTGTAAAATCATTTTCACTTTCATGGGCAGAACACAAATTCAAACTCTTCTCTGCAGCCTTCCCTGATTGCTTCTACTTTCCCCCTGCTAGAAGATGTCACACACCTCCTTTTTGCTTCTGTGAGGAGCTGTTTAGCTCACACTTCCTTCAGCATTGAGCTATAATTAGTTCCTTAAGAAGTCACCCGCTCCTCTCCTTGTGAACTTTCTGGTGTAATTTTTTTCCAGCCCCTTCTCACTTCCATGCCCTTCCCATGCCCAACATAGGGCCTGGCACAAAGTACGTGCTCAGTAATAAGTGTTGCATTGAAAGAATTCTCTAAATCTTGAATGATCTGATAGTATTATGTTAAAGGCAGTTATTTTTCTCCCAAAATTACCTCTTGTCCCCCACCATCATGCTTCCAAGCATACTCACCCACCAAAAAGAAAGTCATTGAGGGTAATGAACTCTCCCTTTGAAAGTGATTTGATACCAGCAGAAGGGATAGGAGGGCATTGTTAGTGTGTAGCCTAGGTCTTCCCTCTCACGTGTCTATGTATGATAGGGTAATAAGCATTTATTGTGGATAAGGGTGAAGCTAAAATGCTGTGTAGCAATAAAGAAGTTGTACACTGTAATCTTAATGGGTACCATTCAGCTAGGCTAGGTATAGTCACAACCTACTCAACAAGGATGGGGCCTAGGATTAGTAATTCCAAAACATAAAGCACAGGAGAGAAAGAAACCAGACAGTACTGAGAAGGCCAAGAGAGGATAGAAGTGAAGAGAGATAAAAAGAAAGAAATGATGAAAAACAAGGGCTGGGAGCTATAGCAATTTTTCCATATGCTTGTAGTGTGTGAGCCTTCATTCTGTGGCAATCTTAGGACATGAGGACCATGATCCAGAACAGGGTTGCCTTAGAGAAAGTAAACATATGCTTTGTGGGCGGTATGCCTGCTAAGCCCCTGGTGCTAAATCTCCTCAGCCTTTGCTTTCAATCCCAACTTTGTGCTTCAAGGAGTTTCTAAATACCTCTTACTCTGTATCTTAGTTCTCTAGCTCACTACTTATTCTCTGTATGACCTTGGGTTGACTTTTCCTCCTCTCTGGGCCTTTGGGTCCCCATTTACAGCATAAGGGACTATGAATAAGATGTTTTAACAAGAGCATACATAGCTCTAGGATACTGTGTATCTATGAAACCATAACCGTAAGGTGTGTTTGTGAGTGTGTATGTATGCAGATGAACTTGGACATGTCTCTGTCCCTTGGGCTTTAGTTTCTTCACTTATAAAATGAGAATATTTGAGCCAGGTGTTCTCTTAAGGCCTTTCCAGTACTTAAATGCCATAATCCCATGATTCTTAAATCCAGATGAGCTCAAGACTTTCTCCTTTAATAAGATCCTAGGGCTCTTGCATGTGTTGTTTCTATATCTTTATTATCCTCCTATCCATTTTCTCTGTAGCTCAAGGATGCTCCCCCTCTTATAGTTCCCAGAAAGAAACATGAAGATTCTCAGGCCTTGCTCCAGAGGTAGAGAGCCATGTTCCCCTCTGGCCACATCACTCTCATCTACAAAGAGCTATAAAAATGCCAGCTGCTTGGAGCAGTCTCCTACTGCTAATAGGTTTTTTTTTTCCTAGTTGTCTTGAGATACTAAATTATTCTCCAAATAAACCCCTCTTAAGTTTATGATAAATGTGATTTAAGTGAGAAAATTATCACCCTCTTAGGTGGGAAAAAGCACTCCAATATCTCTAGGGAAGAAATGCCTTCATTAACCAGGGCCTGTCCCAGACTCTTCAAGACCAGAGCTTCACCCTGGGGGTAGAACTCAGAAATACAAAGGATTGGGGGAATTGAATGACCTCACAATTAGCCCAGCTCTCCTGGGGGACACAGAGATTCAAAGATCATTCAGCCAGCAAGGGAACCATCCTAGACAGACCCTTGCCCTCCCACTGGACAGCCTCTTTTCCAAGCCAGACTGATGATCCCTCTCCCAGTTGTAAAGGTCTTTGGATATCTCTTCCTACTTTGTATGCCATAATTTACAGAGCTATGAGTGTTCTTAGAGATCATTAAGGCTAGCTGCTTTGTTGCAGAGATAGGGAAATTGAGGCCTAGAGAAGAAACAAAGACTGACCCCAGGTGACACAGTGAGAAAATAGCAAATTCAGAGTCTTCCTATATTCAGAAAGAACAGAAACCACATTGTACTTTGATTTTGTGAATTCTCCATATCTCATTCTTTGTACTTTATCACCCAGTACTCTAGTCTAAGCCAGTCATTCTCTTCAGGGTTTTTTGGTTCATATGAGTACCAAGTTTTGGATACAAAGGTAACTCTCAGAACGCAGGGCCTACTTCTTCGATCTCTTTCAAAGCACTTGCCAACACCTGATTCTCCTTGAGAACTTGGTTATCTCACAGTATAAGCCTATCACCAACCACGGGTATCCTTTTATGACTTCTCTGGCTGAGTTCCTGGGTTCTTTCTCTATAATCAGGTACAGATGCCTCATCCTTTCCACAGAAAGGCACTGCTGTAGGTCTTGAGAGTTCCACTTCTCCCCCAAGAAACAGCTCTAAGAGCATGCCCCTTGGGAAAAGAATGGGATAGGCTGGGTCATCTCTGGAGATCTTGGTGGCTTAACCTTCTTCCACCCAACTCCTATCTTCCCCAACATCCTTCCTATCAGCCCCCTCTGGTGGTTAGTTCAGTGCATTCTAACACCCATTGTTATTGTTGTTACGTGCCATGAAGTTGGTGTCTGACTCATAGGGACCCTATGTACAACAGGTGAAACACTTTTGTCAGTGCTTCTCTGCTATTCGTATGGTATTCAATGAATCACTACTTTTTGGGAGTGGGCTGCCAGGTCCTTCTCCCAAGCCCTTAGCATCTGTTGTTCCCAGGTGGTCTCCCATCCAGGTACTAACCAGGTCCAACCCTGCTTACCTTCCAAGATCTGATGGGATCAGATGCCACAGTGGTACAGCTGCAGGCCTAACACCCATAGGTTGTTCTAAATGCAACAGGGGGGTCTGAAGATACATTTTGGGACAACATGAAAGATGGTATTACATTAAATTCTGCAAAAGTGATTTGTATGTGGCAGAACTTACAAACTATCATTCTGATATCTAGGGCAGGGAGAATATGATGATCTCCACTGTTTTGTTTTGTATTCATTCATTACTCATTCTTTCTTTCTCACATAGCCACCAAGTGTCTACTATGAGTCAGGCCCTGTGCAAGATGTTTAGGAAAAAGAATAAGGCACAGACCTTTGCCCTCAAGGAATGCCCAGATTAGTGGGAGCAACAGATATAACTTTAAAATATTCAGTGATCAGTGTTAGAGGGGGCTGTGTACAAAGTGTTGAATAAATAGAAATGAATGCTTGATTTTCTTAGGAGACTCAAGCACCACTTCTCGAACCAGATGATTTTGGAATGATTTTGGTAGGACAAATGGGAATTTATCAACAGAAGAGGTGGGAAAGGATGCTTCAAACAGAAGGACTACTGTGTCAAAAAGTTATTGTTAGGTACTGTTGAGTCTGTGTCTGACTCATAGTGACCCTACATACAACAGGAAAAACACTATTACCAGTGCTTCTCTGCTATTCATAGGGTTTTCAATGATGAATTGCTTTTTGGGAGTGGGTTTCTGGGTCCTTCTCCCAATCTTACAGTATCTAGTGTTCCCAGGTGGTCTCCCATCCAAGTACTAACCAGGCCTGACCCTGTTTAGCTTCTGAGATCTGACAGGATCAGGCACCACAGTGTACGGCTGCAGGTGTGTCAAAAAGACAGTGACTAAATTATAATAGATAACTGTCATTGGGAACATACTGTGTGCCATGCACTGTAAACATTAACTCACTGACTCTCAAAATAACCATAGGGAGTAATGTTATTACTCCATTTTCAAGTGAGTAACTGAGGGGTAGAGAGGTCAAATGACTTTCCCAAGCCCACTTAACTAGAAAATAGGAGAGGCAGAGTGTGTACCCAAGTAGCAGGTATTCAGAGCTGGAATTCTTATCCACTGCATTAGTATTGACTCTTTCATATGCCACTGGGAAACATCTTGGCTTGTATGTGGGATTGAAAGAGGTGGAGATGCAGAGGGTAAGCATGGAAAGACACAGATTGAAGAGGGCCATATGGAAGAGCAAAAGCCATTGGAATGAGGAAGACAATTGTATTGGATATGACTCTCAGTCACAAATTCAAGTCTACATGGAATACTCCATTGGCTAACTTCCATGTAAGTCATTACTGTCACTTCCTAGGTTGGCACCAGAATCCGGGAGTGCTCAAAGAAATGGCAGAATGCCCCAATTCCCAGTTTCTTATGGTAATGGCTGGCATTATTGTTCTCTAATCCCAGCCAATGGGCTGTGAATGAAGCAGGCTACAAACTGTAACTGAGGATACTGGCTCCTAGGCAACCCCTGTCTTTAGTCTTGGCTTGGGAAGACCTAGAGAAGTGGCATTTACAATCTGAAAGAAAACTAGGAAGGCAGAGGTATAGTTGCCTGAGGGGTATGCTAGTGATTGATCACTGAAGTGGTGGGAGTGCCTAGGCACTTGTTTTCTCTCTACAAAGCCTCCTTTTTAAGTTTGACCATGTTAAGAAGATTTTCTTTTCTTGGCATTCTTTCCTTCTTTCTTCTGTTTAATATTTAAAAAAATTGTCTGTGAAATGGTTGACACTTTAAGCTGTGCTGCAAAGATGCAGAAAAATTATGTGGCAGACACTGTTTGTCCCTACTCAACATCCATTCACTCCTTCCTCATGAAACTCTAATTTTGTTTGGGGAGGAAATGCACCCAACTGGAAAATGTACCCTTTCTCAGTCTCCTTTGCCTTGCAGAGGGGTGACTACATAACCCAGTTCTGACCAAAGAGGTGGAAGTAGAAGTAACCATGTGGATATTCTAGAAAGATTTTTTTCAAAGGGAGTAGACCCAGTGATCATTTAATTTTGCCTGTATTGACCCCCTTCTTTTGTTCTTACAATGAAGATATGACAACTGGAGTTGCATGACTTGTACTGTAGATAGACACTCATACCATGAGGACTGTATGCAGGTAAGAATAGTACAGCACAAAGGCCTGGATTTCCAGTGAGTCCTAGAGTGCCTAACTTTTGATTTCTTGTCATATGGGAAAAATAAAAACCCTTACTTATTTGAACCTCTGGATTTCTTTGCTTTTTTGTTTTTATTATCTGTAGCCAAATGTAATCAGAAATTGGCATAGTTTGTATACCTGTGTAAGCTAGAGTTTAAAGTGCAGTGGGACCATGAAGTCCATTGAGAAAGAGGTGATTCTGAGGGTGAGCTGTGGGCAACCTCTCCTTCCCTTCCACAGGCCTTTCTTCTTAAGCTCTTCTTTGTCCAAACCTGGGAATTTCTGTGTGCTGATTAGATCAGGAAAGCTGTTCCCTTACAAGGGGTGGCAGTGAGAACCAGAGCCTTCAAGGGAAAGTGAAACCAAGGAGATAAAATATGGGCATCTGATACAAGCTGTACCTTCCCTCCTACATCCCTGTCTTTTAGAACTCGTCTCTGGCAAAATCTAAGATGTTCCCAGTTCTGTTTTTTTTTAATATGCAAATGCAATAATTTAATGATGATAAGCAAGATAAAGTGATAGAATTATGCTTCTTTGTAGATTAGTGACAGTGAGATATTTAGCTACAATTTTCCCATACAAACTTAAAACAATATTTACATACAACAAACATTCTCACATATAACTAGTGAGTAACAAACATACACAAAATTTACCAAAACAAAACATATACTGAAAATTGTTGGAGTTATTCATATTTTAAATTCAACATGCTTGGTCTATTTAAAAAATTACTGCCAGAAGAATGGAACAATTAATTATTTCTATTTTTGGACATTTCAGAGAAGATTTATTTCATTGTTTAGACATGTTAAAGTCACTAGTAAATTAGAAAACAATGTTATGCCATGGAAGAATTTTAAAAACACAAAGCTCACTGGTTTATTTAAAATTTAAATATTTCATTTTAAAAACTGACATGAATTTTTTTGCAATACCAAGAGTTGAATTCAGGGCCTCATGCATGTTAAGCAAGTGCTCCACTACTGAGTCATACCCTTATCCCCCTTTTTCTCATGACAAGGTCTTGCTAAGTTGTACAGGCTGCCTTTAGCCTCGAACTTGCCTTAGCTTCCTGAGTAGCTGGGATGACAGGTATACACTACTGCACCCAGCTTGACATGCATTATAAAAACATATTCTACCATAACAACAGGCCAAATTTAGGAAAATACACATAGTGTCCATATTCCTTGGTTAAGAGTTTTTCTTTATTGCCCAAATTAAATTTAAAAGTGGAAAATGTATTACTTGGAAAAATTTCAACAAATAATGGTTTGTCAGTATCTTTCAATGGAACAGAATTTTATATATCTATGTTTTAAAAAGTTACATTATGACAAGTGAAGTTCATACCCAAGGTATCTATGAAGGTAGAACTACAGTATTCTGGAGAATTTTAACATCCACCTCTAAGAATATAAGATAATATTTTCATTATAATATTCATAAATATATGATTCTGTTTCTGTACCAATACAGCATTGTACACCAAACATAATGCCATTTTATTCTAACAAAAGAGACTCATTTAAGCAAGTCAGTAAAATAAACAATGGTACCCATTTTAAACATAGAAATTATAAAACTGCAGTTTACCTGCTTATGCTTGGTTCTGCGCAGCAACATAGAAGCAAAAATGAAAGAAAGAAATCAAAATTGTTAAATGTGCAAGAGATCAGTATTCACAGTTACATGGCAGTGTTCTCTGCATATTGTATGCATCATTGTATGCATCTTATTTCTGTTTTTCTCAATTTCAAAATAAAAAGCAACTGTTTTCTATGGGCTCATAAGAGTATAATAATAATCCAAAAGCATGTAATATGTGTGTTAATTTATATTAATTACTATTGCTCAATGCTTATATCCATTGCAGAATATTCCCAAATCCAAACAATGGTTACAGAAACCACCTCACAGAAAAAACTGCCTACTTCTTCAAGAATCAGTTCTTTAAAGGAACAATCTTTTCAGTTAATATACATAAGAATGTCATGCAGTCCATCTTTTATAGTCAAATTCAGTGCCACTATAAAAGAAAGCAAATTGAGCTACTTATCATCACACGTATTAGCATTTGTAAAGCTATAATGACATAAATCAGAAGTTTGATATGTTTTTCCTTAAGTCTTAGATATCGACCAGAAGAAGTGGCTAATAACCTAGTTATTGACAATTTTGATGTCTATCGACAAAGAAAATTTGGTAGTTACCAGTGGAACTGTTGCTGGCTGCATTCATAATACTGGAATGAGAGCAAAATGAAGATGAGGAGCCTGGATTGGAGTAGTGAAGCTAGGCAAACAAGAAGTTTAAGGACTCACTCTCACTGAGTCCATTGGCATTGTTACTTCCAGAGTCAATTTCCAGTTCTCAAACATCTGTCAGTCCATCTCTCTGATGAATATTCATCTTTTCAAGTAGGGAAATGTTATTTTAAAGGAAGAGGGGTTGGGCACCATGGTGCATGCCTGTAATCCCTGTGACTCAGGAGGCTGAGGCATGAGAATCAAGAGTGTGAGGCCAGTACTGCAAAAATAAATGAATAAATAAGTAAAAAAATAAGGAAGGAAAGAAGGAAGGAAAGCAAGAAAGAAGGAAGGAAGGAAGAGGTCCATTCCTTTTCCAGATACAAATGTAGACAGTATTCATCAGTGTACAGATGGTCCCTAATTGACAATTGTACAACTTACAATTTTTCAACTTTATTCAAAACAGAAGCACATTTTACTTTATACTGAAATGATATGCATTTAGCAGGAAGCAGATTTCAAATTTTGAGTTTTTTTCTGGGCTAGCAATATATGGTATGATACTCTCAAGATGTTGGCAGAGACAGTAAGTGGAAGCTCCCAGTCAGCCATGCCGTCACCAATGCTCAGTGGTGTACTATGCTGCTAAACTACAATGTTCAACAGGTTAAATGTCTTAAATACATTTGCTACATGATATTTTCAATTTATGATGGGTTTATCAGGACATAATCTTATCATAAATCGAGGTGCATGTATATATTTATCCCTGAGATTCTTTTTCATACAAGATAAGAATCTAGAAAGTATTATATCAGTTTTGAGAAACTTCCTTAGGTGCATTATAGCCATGCTACTGAAAAGCATAAATATATTTTATCATTTACATCCTCCTTGGATTTCTATTTGTTTACTTCCTTATATAAACTCTTCTGGTCAAAAATGTTCAGCCGATAACCCTATTGTCTCATTATCAGTTGTAACTATTTTATATTCACCTGCAACTTCTCTATTTTCATTAGAGCCATTGGCAGCAATAGATAAAGACTGAACTGTATAAAACTTCCTTCTTATTTCATTTTTCAAAAGGTCTGGAAATAATGTATTCAATATTTTTATCTGACTTTATATTCAAGAGCAGCTTGGTTTTGTGAACTTGAATATCACAGATAAAACAATAATATGCTGGTCCATAGGTAACACACTATACCTGTTTTACAGAAGGAATATAGGTATTAATGTCCTGGCATCACTGAAGTATCCTTAACAAAATACACATTAAGTGGAGGTTCAGCTGAATGATTTTGATTTTCGTTGCTCAGTGCATTTTTGTGTGATGAAAGATCCCAGAAAAGCAGCTGGTGAGAGTCTATTAACGTAGGCAAAAGAGACAATGAAAGTTAAAAGTCATTCAGTAAAAAGTGAATGTGGGCCAAGTAGCCATCTTGAAGTGAGCCACAGATGCCAATGACAACAATCAAAGAAAGGGACCTCTGCTACCTAGGGGCTCAGCTCAGCTGGCTCCCAGCCTGGCCTCCCCCCCACCCCTGACTTGGAGATGGAACAAAGGGGCTGGGAGGAGAAGAGGTGCTATCAGCATCAGTGTTATTTTTCCTGACTAGAAGGTGTTCCTAACCCAAATCAGGGTTTCCTTGGCAACATCTCCTCTGCCCCCATCCCCCACTGGTTCTCTTTTAACAAGTGGGGATGTTTCCTTTATAGCAAGGCAGGAAAAGGAACAAGGAAGGCCCAATAATCTGACTAGAAAATAGAGGAAGTATCTAGAAGGTAAAAGACAGAAAACTAATAACCGTCATAGTCATGATTTCCCTAGATTGATCATTTGCTATGTCCTAGGCATGGTGCTGTGGGCTTTTATGTACATTTCTCATTAATCCTACTAAGAACGCTATGCCATAGTACAATTGATGTTCTCATTTTATAGAAACTCACAGAGAGGTTAAGGGACTTGCCACAAATCACCCAACTAGGAAACTGAAAGCTGTAGGGTTGTGTGTGTTGGGGGGGGTGGAGTTGTATGTTTGTTTATTTGGTATTGGAGGGCTAAACCCAGGGCTTTGCTCCAATAAACATTCTACCACTGAGCTGCACCCTTGGCCCCTTTTTTATTTTTTATCTTGAGACAGGGTCTCACTACATTACACAGGCTGCATCTGATCTCAAACTCATGACCCTCCTGCCTCCAGTTCCTGAATCACTAGGATTATGGGCATATGCCACCACACACAGCCTGAAAGGTATAATTTTAACTATGAATCTGTACTCCAGTGTATTCTCAAAAACTTTTACAGAATCTTATTGTCTATCAGAAAAGCCCAGACATTTCAAGAAATATTGAAGATCTATGATGATCTGGCCCTAACATACATTTCTTTGCCAAACCTGAGTCACTTAAAAAGTAGCTAGTCCATCAGGGCAAGAAATTTCCTAAGAGATAGTCTAGTGAAATGTCTTTCTTATATGAATGGTGAGGCTTGAGACCTGGAACTCAGGCAGTAAGTTAATGGTGGTACTAGGACTATGATTGAGGGCGTAGGTTCAGCCTAAAAGCATACTTTTTCTAGGTATCCAGGCTGGCTAACTAAATATGCCTGACAAATATCTATTAAATAAATAAAAAGATTAATGTTATGCACAAATGGTGGCAACAAGTGATTCTGATAATGCTGTGTGAATGGAGAGAAATGTGTATATCAGGGGTATGGATCTCGGACAAGAAGCTCTTGGAAGACAAAAGGAAGGTTTCCTAGTGTCTTGCTATGTACGTATCTTATTTGTAGATGACCTTCTCAACACCATCAGGAACCTAGGAAATGCCTGATGAGGACAATCACAGATTCTTTCCACAAAGTGTGCTTCTCTCTCATGTGCATGCTCTCTCTCTCTCTCTCTCTCTCTCTCTCTCTCTCTCTCACACACACACACACACACACACACACACACACACATACACACACACACACACACACACACACACATACACACATACTTTCTCTCCCTAAGAAGCAAGATACCCCATAAAAAAAGCTGGATGGCACAACGGTATAGAAAAACAACACAGGAACTGGAATCACTCAGATCTAGATTTGGATCTAGGCTCTGTCACAACTCTGTAACTTAGACACATCTCTTAACCTGTTGGAGCATCTGCTTCCTCATCTATTAATGAGTAAATAAACCTACTACACAGTATTGTAGAGAAGATTAAATAAGATGGTTTTATCAGTTAAGATTGTGTTGTCTTTGTGTACAGAAATTGACATAAAGTGGCTTAAATAAATAAGGATTTTACTCATATCACTAACAAAAAGCCTGGAAGTAGATCACAAGGATTAGGATAGTGGTTACACAAAATCATAAGGGATCAACTTCTTATGGGGTTTGGCTCTACTATTCTTCACATGTATATTTCTTCCTTATGCTGTCAAGTTAGTATCACACTCTATGCATGAAAAGAAAAAAGACAAAAGGCACAAGATGACAGCCAGCTGAGTCTATGTCTTTTTCATCAAGGAAAATATATTTAGGGGGCTTTGATTTATATTTATATTTATATTTATATTTCATTGGCTCAAATGGAGCACATGGCCACTCCTAGTTGTAGGAACCCTGGAGATCAAACAATTTTAAGTGGATACATTATTTCTCCCCCCCAAAAAAAATCATGATTCCATGAAGAAGAAAAGGAAAATACATAGAGATC
This sequence comes from Pedetes capensis, assembly GCA_007922755.1. Taxonomy (NCBI): domain Eukaryota; kingdom Metazoa; phylum Chordata; class Mammalia; order Rodentia; family Pedetidae; genus Pedetes; species Pedetes capensis. The sequence continues at coordinate 8,271 of VMDO01016706.1, read as the reverse complement.
AGACAACTTACAACATCTGTCACAATGATGTATGTGTAAGATTTAGGTGTAAGGAGATTTTGGCTTAGAAGAGATGTTCAATAAATGTGAGTGATTAACATCTGAGTCAGATAATTTCTGTTGATACATAAGGTCAAAGTCATTCTGGCCCATTAGGAGAGTATTCAAGAGTCAGAGTGCCAACCTGGAGCTCCCCAATGAGGTTACCACATACATTTCATTTACACATCATTTCCTAAGGACTTTGCAAGGTACTCAGAAGTTCCTAACCACAAGCAATAAACTGCTCATCTTAAGTTATTTCCCACTATCCTGGAATGGTTTCTGCAATGTTACCATTGTGTGTATTCTCTTCTGGGCTAAAATATCAAAAGATAACCTTAAGGCAGATAACACATTGATCTTTTAAGCAATTTTCACATCAGCACAACTAAAAATGTGATTCATCAGGTGTGCCCTGAAAGAATGGAGTTGGGGCACTTTTACCAAGGGGGTGTGAGGATTGGGAAAGTCCAAACCAACATGGAAGACTGTGGTAGCTCTACACAGGCAGGCAGCTATGGTTAGATCTAGATGTTGAGTACAATGAACCCAAAAGGAAGATAGAGCCTACTACTCACTTTACTCTTTGGCTTTGGGATAGACCTTATGAGCCCTCATGATTAGTTTGTGGACAAAGTTCAACATCCCTTCATGATAAAAGTTCTGAAGAAATTGAGTATAGAAGGAACTTATCTCAACATCACAAAGGCTATATATGACAAACCTATAACAAACATCAAATTAAATAGGGAAAATTGAAAGTATTCCCTCTAAGATCACAAAAAAGAAAAAGATGTCCACTGTTGATTCTCTTATTCTATATTGTGGTTGAAATTCTAGTCAGAGCAATCAAGCAAAAGAAAGAAATACAAGAAACACAAATAGGGAACACAGATGACATGATCCTATACCTAAAGAACCCTAACAGTTCCACCACAAAACTCTTAGAAAAAATTAGCTCCTTTAGCAAAGTAGCAGAACACAAAATTAACACATAAAAATTGGTACACTTCCTTTACACCAACAGCAAACAGGGAAAGAACGAAAGCAAGGTAACAATCCCATTCACAATGGCCCACCAAAAAATTAAATATTTAGGAATCAATCTAACCAAAGACCCTAAAGACCTCTACAATGCAAACTTCAAGATATTAAAGGAAGAAATATCAGAATATCCTAGAAGATAAAAGGACCTCCCTTGCTAATGGATCAGAAGAATGGAACAGAATTGAAGACCCAGAGATACATCCACGCAGCTACAGCCACCTGATCTTTGACAAAGGGGCTAAGGATCTATATTGGAGAAAAGATAACCTCTTCAAAAATTGGCGCTGGAAAAATTGGATATCTATGTACAACAGAATGAAAATAGACCTGTATCCCTCAATCTACACAAGAGTCAACTCAAAATGGGTCAGAGACCTCAAGATAAAACTGGAAACCTTAAAACTACTAGAAGAAAAGATAGAGAACACACTCTAACACATAGGTATAGGCAAGAACTTCCTTAAAAAGCCTCCAATTGCCCAGAAAACTGCACTAAGAATTGACAAATGGGATTACATAAAACTATAAGCTTCTTTATAGCAAAGGAAACAATGAGCAGAGTAAAGGGAGAGCCCAATGGTAGAAAATCTTTGCATCCTACACATCTGACAGAGGACTAATTTCTATAATACACAAAGAAATCAAACACCAAAATAACAAATAATCCAATGAATAAGTGGGCAATATAATTGAAAGAAGAGTTCTCAAAAGAAGAAATAAAAATGGCCAATAAACACATGAGAAAATGCCCAATATCCCTAGCCATTGGGGCTGTGGTTTAGTTCAGTTGGTAAAGTGCTGTTCTGTGTTTGCTGAGGTCCTGGATTCAATCCCCACCACCACAAAAATGGAATAAGGACTTGGAAGCCCACTCCCAAAACAATCCGGCATTGAAAACCCTGTGAATAGCAGAGAAGCACTCACATAGTGCCCAGCATGGCATAGTTTCAAGGAGTGTTTCTTTTCTATTCTAAATAAGGTCACTATGAGTTCGACTCAACTCGACAGCACCTAACATCCTTAGCTATTAGGGAAATGTAAGCCAAAACAACACTGAGATTCCATCTCACTCCAACAAGAATGGCCAAGATTCACAAAACAAATAACAACAAATGATGGTGAGGATGTGGAGAGAAAGGAACCCTTTTACATTGGTGGTACTATAAATTAGTTCAGTCACTTTGGAAATCAATATGGAGGTACCTTAGAAAAGTAAGAATAGAACTACCATATGATCCAGCTATTCTACTTCTTTGGGAGAAGGACCAGACAATCCCCCCCAAGAAAAATCAGCCATTGAAATCCGTATGAATAGCAGAAAAGTACTGACAATAATGTTTCACCTGTTGTACATAGGGTCACTGTGAGTTCAACACCAATTTCATGACACCTAACAACAACAATTCTACTTATGGGAATTTACTCAAAGAAGATAAGTCATCATACCATAGGGACACCTGTACTCCCATGTTTAATGCAACACTGTTCACGATTGAAAGGGTAAGGAATCAACCCAGTTATACAACAACAAATGATTATATTTAAAAAGTGGTATATATACACAGTGGAATATTACTCAGCAGTAAAGAAGGATGAAGTTATGTCATTTGAAGCAAAATGGATAAAACTGTAAAATACCATTTTAACTCAATTAACCTAATCTCAAAAAGAGAAACACCATATGTTCTCACTTATATATGGGAGCTAAATAAAACTTAAAGAAAAAAATTATATGTATAGCTATATAAAAATGATCAACCATATTTGTCTAAGAATGGAAAATACAGGTGGACCAAGTAGGGTGGGGAAGACATGAGCAAGTGGAAGTGGAAGTGAGAGTTAAGGAAGGGAGGAAGGGGAGGGGGAACAATGTAGAGGGGTATACAAAGAGAAGAAAAACACAGAATATAGGATGAAACTATGTGAATATATAAAAGAGAAAAAAAAGAGGAGGAAAATATCAATGAGGGTATAAACCATGGTTGCATACAACAGTCATTACATATTACTTAAAATTCCTGTTTTCTTCTTTAGTTCATCCTGTCCTATAAAAGATATAAAGTGAGAGATGTGTAAGTGAAACTGATTTAATAGGTGCATAATGGATATATGAAATGACTAATTACTCTATACCCCACTAACATCTATAAATAAATTTAAATTTTCAGACACTGGTGTCTTATCCTGCTCTCCAATCTACTGGCAAAGCTTGGTCTCACTCTTCTTCCCATTATCATGATTGGGATTTCTTTTGAATTAGAATAAAGAAGCCTAGGATAGAAGTCAGGTGGTCTGTGCTCAATTTCTAACTCTTACACACATTTGTTGGTAATAAGAAGAAATCGTTTAGAGTCTACATTGCAAAGATTTACTTTCCTGCTTATAAAATGAGGATAGGAATCTCTGCCTAGCTCACAGGACTATTGAGTGGATGAAATTAGGTAGTTGAAGGACAGTGCTTTGAAAATCATAAAGCCTAATGTGTTGTTAAAAATATAAGAAATCAATTCCTAGGTTTATTTATTATTCACTCACTCATGAAAAAACATTTATTGGGAGCATTTTTGGCTCTTCTCTGGTATAGGTGATACTATACTGTAGAAAATAAACAAGGTTTCTATTTTCTTAAAATTTCAATTCTGATAGGCAAGCTAAAAAAATAAACAAGGAGTTATCGATTAGTAGTAAATAAGCCTATGTTGTTGTTATTGTTGTTAGGTGCCGTCGAGTCGGTATCGGACTCATAGAGGCCCTCATAGGGTTTTCAATGGCTGAGTGCTTCAGGATTGCCTTGGGAGTGGATTGCCAGGCCCTTCTCCCATTTTTGCAGTGCTGGGAATTGAACTCGGGGCCTCAGAGACTGCAGCGGAGCACTCTACCGACTGAGCTAAATCCCAGCCCAAATAAGCCTATAGTGGTATTAATAATAAAGAGGAAATGCTATCAAGGGGTGCCTAAGCACATTAACTGAAGTTTGGTCAGGAAAAGAGAAGTTGCTCTATGGATTTCCAGCGTGAAGTGTTTTAATTTGGACAATAGAGGATGAGGCCACTGTTGAATGAGCTGTGGGAGCATCATAATGGAGGCTTCTAACAGTGACCTGATTCTGAGGTACAGATGTGGGTGGTTTTCAAGACCTCATGGGGTAGCTGCTTAAAATTCTCCAGAAGCTCAGGGAATTTCCCATCTACAAATTTTGTCTCAGTAAAGCAAGTAGGATCTTAAGCCCTCATGGGGAAGCTGACGTAAATTTCACATCTGCCTACATGTCTGGCTGTAACTCCCTTTACAAAATATCTTCTTCCAAACTTCATGCAAGTGCTCCTTGTTGGCAAACTCTCATATGAAACTGCCTAAGGGAGGAGATTCTGACAAATATAGGTCTGAATTGGGTACTGTTGAATTGACAGAAATAATCCAGAATACTAGGAACTACTATAGGCTGTCATGAAAAGTCTTTCTGACAGGATCTTAACAAATGGTTATACAGTACATATTGCACAAATACACTCAACTGAGGAACATAGGGGGTGAAATTTAGCCCACAATCTGTTAGCAAAGACTTGTGCCCTGGCATGGGACTGTGTCAGAAAAAGTAGTGACCTTTCCTCATTGGTTCCTGAAATTACTTCTTTCTTCATTTCATCTTGAGTGGGGAAATACCTTTTTGTAGGTACACAAAGGCACTATATGTTCTGGCAATGTCTTGCTTCCTTAGAAGGTGATAATCAAGATGTAAAATGTGACCTGAGCTATGATGTCACATATCTCTCACCTTCTTGCTTGGTGTAAGCAACTTAAGGTCAGAAAAGATGTCCTTTTCTCTATGTCGATGAGCTGGCTGTCTGATTAACAGATTTTGTTATTGAGGGTGACTGGCCAGCTGGTGTACTAAGCTTCTGATTGGCTGTCTTACAATATGAAAGAGTGAGTGGCAAACTGACTTAGATAGTATGATGCCTTTGCTGACTCTCTAACTGAATGATTGGCTGACAGGCTTATTATTGATCTATTGGACAATCTTTATTCCTGTCTATTTGATTAGTGGTCTGTGACTGCTTAGTTACTGTTTTCTATCTTATAAATGATTGACAGGATATCTGATAGATGGATTCACTGACATACAGGCTTGATGACTCTCTATCTGATAATCTGCCTGATTGACTTCCTGGCTGGTAGTCATAATGGCTGACAGACTGTCGAGCTCTCTTTCCAACTGATGAGTCCTCAGGCTGATAGATAGAGTAACACGCTTGCTGACTGGGTGGGGAAATGGCTGAATGGTTAGATATTATTTTGTCTGATAGACTTTTTAGCCAGGTGTTCATTTGCAAAGGTAAAGGTGAAGAAGAGAGATAATACAGACAGTTCAAGATACTATCCCATGCAGATGAAAAAGAAAGACAAGATGATAAAAAGCAGCAGAAGAGGGCACTTGACAAAGGGGTTAAGAGCTTTCTCTGGATAGCTAAAGAAAAATGGCTCTAGACAAAATCAACCCTTTAATAATGATGCATAAAATTAATGTTAGCTTTAAACTGCTTGAGACACAAAGCTCATTACTCAGCTTGATCGTTAACAAGGAAAATAGCAGATGACACTTGGGTAATAAAGAAACAGTAAAATATCAGGAATGACCATAAAGGAGTCACGTATTGAGCCAGCAGGATAAGGACTGAGAGGGCACAAATCCCAGAGCTCATGGATTAAGTCCCAAGCACTTAGTCATAAAGAAGCCCAGAAAGAAGAGAGACTCAAGGGCTGAACTTGTTTTCTAGGTGAAAAAAGAGGTTTGATTATTCTCTTTGTTCTCTGAATACCTAAACTGGTGAATCTTTGAAGTTTCCTTTTCCCCAAGTATCTTTTGACTTTATACTAATAAATACCAACTGGTAATTTACACACTGTAGTGTACACATTATTCATTGTATACTAGATGTCAATCCTGATGCCTGCCCACCCATAGCTTCTTACACACACATCTAGCCACATCTCCAAACTCTACAGAAAAATGTGGTTTGCCCTTGTCCATGGCCATAGCTATTAAACTAGAGGTGCAAACTTGAAGAAATGTTAGCCTAGCCATAGACTTGACAATGAGCTATGACAATATCTGCTATAAAAAGATGTGTTGGAGAAACTCCAACCCTTGGGAAACCAAACTAAGAAACAGAGAAAATGAGGCATTATCAGTGGTATCATAACTGAAAGGTTATCAGGAAGAGAGAGACAAGAACAACTATGGTAGACTTGTTTCATGCCTATGCTGTATGGAAACAGAGATACCAGTAAGCAGAAACCAAGAGGTAGAGAAGAGGGTGATGAAATAGGTCATAACTGAAGGATGAGTGGAGAAATCATGGACAAGTGGAGTTTCACTCATGGAAGATTATTAGAATGAAGAACCATAACCTCTGATTGCTGAGGTCCCTGGAATTTCTTTAGCCCATTCAATGGTACCCTTTTTACTGAATACAAAATGGCTTGCTTTTCCAGGGCTCCTGGGCACAAATCTTTGAAATAAATTCTCTATACTGGAGAAAGCAAATGAGTTTCTTTTAACCAAAAGAATCATATAACGTCTACTCATAGAAACTCCTAATTTCTTCTTCATGTCTTCATGTATATTAACTTAGAATCTAATCCTTTTAATGTGTAAGTGTTCTCTATTCTACATTCCTTCTGTTGTTTTCTTTGTTTGCTTGTTTGTTTTGCTTTGCCTTTTGGCTTTTTGTTTTGTTTTGTTTTGTTTCTTTCAAGACAGGCTATTACTAGGTAGTTGAGGCTGGTCTCAAATGCAGGATCCTCCTGCCACAACATTCTGAGTGCTTGGATTGCAGGCATGCACCATCACACCTGGCCTCTTCTCCGCCCTATCTGTATTCCCAGGAGCGTCTAAGCAAAATATCAGATATGATCCCTTTTGGTAACATGTGTAGTGCTTTTCTCCAATTCCACAAGTCTAGGATTTCTAGTAATTAATATGTGTGTAGTATTTTTGCATTCTTTTTTATTTTTCCTTTTTTAGTACTGGAGGTTGAAAAATCCAGGACCTCACACATGCTAGGCAAGTGTTTTACCACTCAGCTGTACCTACAACCCTCTTTTTAATTTTTTTATTTTGAAACAGGGTCTCACTAAGTTGTGCAAGCTGCCTTGGCCTCAAACTTATGGTTCTTCTGCCTCAGCCTCCCAAACATCTGGGATTATAGGCATGTGTCATAGCTCCTGGGTCATTTTCATGTTCTTTTTAAAACTTTTATCCCATACACCTGAGAAATGATCAATGAGCTATCATTATCCCAATCTTTGTGATGAAGTAGCAGAGACCCAGTGAAAGGACTGATGGATCCAAATTCACATATCCAATTCACACAGACCAGTGAGGAGCTGCACTTACTTTTCCTGATTTTTCAGTCCTGGGTTTTCTCTCTACTTTCTCTAATGCTTAAAGAGTCACTCTTTACACCACAGTTCTCAAAAATGGCTGCACCAATCTCAGATGATGCACAAGACAATATATTGTGACAAGTGAAGAGAATATTTTAAATTCTATATTAGTTTATGCTTCTGGGAAGATGGAGTAGACATAATTTTCCCTATTCCTCACATTAACCTTGTTTTATTGTTTGTTGGTTTGTTTGTTCGTTTTGTGGTACCAGGGATCAAATTCAGGCCTTTAGTGATAGACAAGCACTCTACCACTGAGCTACATTCCTAGCCAAACCCTGAAGATAAGTGAGAGAGAGAGAGAGAGAGAGAGAGAGAGAGAGAGAGAGAGAAAGAGAGAATTTTAAGATTTAGGAATGGGCTTATGACTCATGAGGCCTGGAAATTTCAAAAACTGAAGATAGTTGGGTAGACATGAAATTAGAAATTCTTGCAGTCTCAAGTCTGAAGGCAGTCTGGGACCAGAATTCCTTTCTTCTCAGAGTACCTGAGTCTTCTCTTTTAAGGCATTCAACCAATGCAATGAGGATCATCTACATTATGGAGATTAATCTCTTTTACTCAGAGTCTACTAAGTTACATGCTAATCACATTTTAAAAATACATTCACTGCAATATCTAGACAGATATTTGACCAGACAATTAGACACCATAGCCTAGCCAAATTGGCCATAAAAGAACCATCACAGTCCACCTGTTGTTAATTTGAAATCATGCATATCTCCTTAATTA
>VMDO01016705.1:0-47017 GCA_007922755.1 Pedetes capensis | reverse complement strand
CAAACATTCAAAGGCTGGTGTTCTTCATGGGAACCCAGAGATATTCCCAAACATAGAAGCCAAAAACAATTCAGAACACAATAAGCCACTGAACAACTGGGTCCCACTTTCTGATTAAAAAGACTCTATACAAAGAATTGCCTGCAGCCGTAGCCCTGTGGCATCTGATCCCCTCAGATCTCAGAAGCTACAAAGGGTCGGACCTGGTTAGTACTTGGATGGGAGACCGCCTGGGAACACCAGGTGCTGTATGCTTGGGAGACAGACCTGGCAACCCACTCCCAAAAATTAGTCCACCATTGGAAACCCTGTGAACAGCAGAGAAGCATTGACAATAGTGGTTTGCCTGTTGTACTCAGGGTCACTATGGGTCAGACACCGACTCGAGGGCACCTAACAACAACAACAACAACAACAACAACATACAAAGAATAAATACCTAGACTATTAGGAACAACTTTTGGTAGAATACATCCAGAACAAGGCAAAATCTTCCTTAGAATTTTACTGTTCTTCCTACAAAAACAATCCTAGCCATTCTCCCTGACACACTGGGGGTATACACAAGTAACTGATGAAAGGACCACCTGACATCAGCAAAGCCAGACTGGGATCAGCAATACTGAAGTCTGAAAATCACCACCCAAGGGATAATCAAACAACTTTCAAAAGCTATTTCTCTGGCAAACACATACAGCCTACAAAAGTAGGTTACATATTTGAGTTTGCAACTCCTGGTGTGAATCTTCTAATTCATTAGAGAAAAGAGAACACAAAGTACATGGGGAGTGAGGGAGGATGGCCATTCAGTGGAACACTGAATACAAAGGAAACACTAAGGCAATGGACAGATAAGAAGGCATAAACCAACCTGAAAGGAAGACAGCCTTGTGTGAGAGATAGCAAGGTATTTTGTTTTAGGGCCACACAAGGTCACTGATAAATGCAAATGAAAAAGAAACAGGGATCACAACAATGAGACAAAAGTATAACTGAAGAGAAAAGCATTCTTAATCCTCAAGTATTTACATATAAAGGTCATTAGCCCAGGTGCTGTGGAGCACACCTGTAATCTCAGTGACTACTACGGAGGGCAGGAGGCAGGAGGATCCCAAGTTCAAGGCCAGAGGCAGCCTATGAAACTTAGAGAGATCCAGACTCAAGATCAAAACTAAAAGAGGGACTGGGAGTGTAGCTCAGTTGTAAAGTGTGAACAAGTCCCTGGGTTCAATCCCCCAGTACTTCAAGAGAAAAAAATGAAAGACCTGATGGTCATAAACTGACAAGTACAGAATAACATACTATAGATAACTAAGAGAAACTGCTAAACATAAAAAAATGAACAGAATGCAGATTGGCAGACTTTTACTTCCCTCTCTGCTTAGCTGCTTAAACCAGAAAAATAAAAAAAGAAAAGATTAAAAGACAGAGATTAATTTTTCACATAGCTATCAAAAGGAAAGCTACCTTTTTGACAAGGCTTTTAAAACCAGTTACATAGAAAGCTAAGAATTCTCAAAAGTAAAAGTTGAATAGCTATCAATCTTGTCAATTAAACAACATTTAAAGTCATGAGTTTACTAACTCATGAAACCTTTTGAACACCTAGTATGTCCTGGGCACCATTACCTGTTGTGGATTGTTGTTGTTAGGTGCCGTCGAGTAGATGTCTGACTCATAGTGACCCTATGTACAACAAAACAAACACATTTTAGTGCTTCTTTGCTATTCACAGGGTTTTCAATGGCTGATTTTTTGGGGGGAGGGGGTTGCTAGGTCCTTCTCCCAAGCCTACAACACCTAGTGCTCCCAGGGTGTTCTCCCATCCAAGCACTAACTAGGCCCAACCCTGCTTAGCTTCTGAGATCTGATGGAATCAGATGCCACAGTGGTGTAGTTGCGGGCCCTGCTGTGGACAGCCAGCCAAAAAATGAGGTTCAGATGAATTTTTATTATTGCGGAAGACTGTCTCTCCTGTCCATTACAATTGTCAATAAGCACATGTGGGTACTGAGCACCTGAAATGTGACTAATATAAATGAGGAAATGAATTTTTAGTATTACTTAATTTTAATTCATTTAAGAGCTATAAGTGGATGGTAGCTACCAGACTGTAAAACACAGCTTTGAAGGAAGAAACGGACATTAAAACAAATCGCATACCCGTGGGCACACACACTATACACTGCAGTTGTTACAAATGTTTACAAAAGAAATGGCCAGTGTGAAACAAGCCCGCAGAGCCAGTTAGAAGAGCTATTTTGTAGCATCAAGAAAAGATTTTTCAAGAAAATCACAATTAAGCAAGGGTCTTACATAGAAAAAAACTGAAAATACAGTCGTTGTTAGGTCCTGTGGAGTCACATCTGACTCAGAGCGACCCTCATAGGGTTTTCAGTGGCTGATTGTTTCAGGATCACCTTGGGAGTGGATTGTCATGTCCTCCTCCCATTTTTGTGGTGCTGGAATCAAACCTGGGACCTCAGAGACTGCAGAGTGGTGCTCTACCCACTGAGCTAAATCCCAGCCCCAAAATACAGTAGAAACAATAAAAATTAAGGAATGAAATAGTATCAACTATTTGTAGGAGTCTGATTTGGATCACAAAATCTAAATAAAACTGGACTGGAAGGCGAAGGAGAGGTAGAAGCAGCCCTGTCACTTGGAAATAAGTCTGAGAAGTCAGTCTTATTTATATTACCTTTATTCCACTCATCATTCAGTGAGCTCCAGTCATTCCAGTCTTCTGTTAAATTCTACATCAAGCCAAGTACTTTGTATACCTTTTATGCTAGCAGTTCCCTTCCCTTCCCTTGGGAACCTTCTTCCAGCCTCTTCTTGATCTTAGAACTCAGAATTACAGTTCCAATTTTCTTCAGAGGACAAACTTAGGGGTAGTAATCCAGTTGGAAGATGGGGGAGTAGCTCAAAAAAAAACCAGTTTGTCAGTATTTTTTAAAAATGTTTTGCCAGACATGGTGGTACACGCCAGCACTCAGAAGGCTGAAGCAGGAGAACTGCAAGTTTGAGGCCAGCCTGGGCTACACACCTCTAAAAAAAAAAAATGTTTTGACAGATTGAAGAAAGGAACAAAACTTCCAAACACCCCTTAAGTGCTCCACTCTCAGAGGGACATTTTCAGAACACCCAATTAGCACCATCCATTTCTTTCCTTTTACAATCATTTAAATCTGAAATCTTTACCTGTTGATTTATTAATTGTCTGTCTTTCCCAACAGAGTGTAAACTTTATGAAAGCAAAGGCTCAGTCCTATTCAAGAGTTTATCATCAGCACTTAGTACAATGTCTGGCTCAGAGCAGGTGCTCCAATTGTTGAAAGAATGGAACTGCAGGGACTTTTTAAACACATGTAATATGGGTTGAGGATGTGGCTCAGAGGTAGAGCACTTACCTAGTATGAATGAGCAAGACCCTGAGTCCCATCTGCTGCAACCAAGAACTTAGAGTGTGCATTCATACCAAATATAAAACAAAACAGAATCAAGTATATGTGCATTTTAGTATTTGATAGTTTTATTTTAGGGCAATAAGACAAAGTTTTTAATGAATTAATTAATTCTGCAATGGGAGGGCTGAATACAGGGCCTCACACATGCTAACCAAGTGTTCTAGCACTGAGCTGCGCCCCCAGCTCCTTTACTGCTTTTTAAAGTTTGAGACAGGGTCTTGCTAAATTGTGCAGGCTGCCTCTGGCCTCGAACTTGCAATCCTCCTGCCTCAGTCTCCTGAATTCCTGGTATTAGAGGTTGTGTACCCCAGTGTCCCGCTGTTCTTGTTTTTGTAATGCGGCTATAACAACTGGTTAACTATTGAGAAAAAATTAGGGAAGTTACTTCACTTCACATGCTATGTCAAAATAAATCCTAGAAGAACAGAAAAAGATGGATATCAAAAATGAAACCTAAAAGAACTAGAAGAAAAGTTATCTAAGTAGGAAAATCCTTTAATTATAAAAGCAAAATAAAACCTATAAAAAGAAAGTATTAACAAAGACATTTTAAAAACTCAAGAAAAACAAGAAAAGAGGAAGGAGGCAAGAAGTAAGGGAGTTGGAAGGAAGGGCTGCAAGCAAATAAAAAGCAAAGGAAGAGCTGGGAAAAAATATTTCTAATGTATAGCAAAGCAATGATGTCCCAAGTAGATAAAAGGTTAAATAAAAAGCATGTCAGAAATACAAAACAGCGCTCAAAATGGGCAAAAGATAAATTAGAACATGTTCAATATCCAAAAATCCTATGAAAGGGGAGGATATACAGGAAATGTGTCTTCTTTCCTGTTTTTAAGCAAACTTTACACTATTTTTGTCAATTTTTTGTTGTTGTTGTTTAGCCAGGTTACCGTGGAACCTGTAGGCTCAAGAGATCCCTCTACCGCAGCCTCCCAAGTAGCTGGACTACAGCGGGTGTGTCACCATGCCCAGCTTCGGTCACACTTTGATAATACTTATGAATATAATCCTCCTTTTTAAATGTTCCTGTACTCCAACATACTAAGACAGAGACTGAATCCTAAAGAATGAGAAAAATATAGCTCTAAAGATGATCTTCACACACTATAATGGGGAAAGAGTGGTGCAACAGATGGAGGGCAGAATTACAGTTACTTACATCACATGCAATGGTACATACTCCCCAAAACTCATTTGTAATACCTGGGGACCTACCAGTAAACATGAGGGTATCGCTGCCCTTAACTAGTTTACATTCAAACAGGGGATACAGACAACAACCAAATACAGAAATAATTTCAGATGACAGTTATTTGTTATGGTGTCCCTGGAAGGTCATGTGCTTGAACACTGGGTGGTGCTGTTTGTAGAGGCTATGGAACTCTGGGAGGTGGAATTCTAGCTTTGCAAAAGCAGCTCCCTGGGGGTGGGCCTCTGGAGGGTTTTACCTCAACCCGTTTCCCATAAAGCTCTCTGCTGTTTCCTGACCTGAAGATGTGAGGTTTTCTGCCAGGGACCCTGCAGCCAGCTACCACACGTGACCCACTCATGGACCAATCCTCTAAAAGTGAGCCTTCTGTAAGTTTGCTTCCATAGGTTTCTCTGTCACAGTGACATACCAGCTGCCTCACAGGTCTACAAAGAAATAAAGCACAGTAACCCAAGGGTAAGGGAAGTAACATGTGAGTAGATGTATGACTGAGTGCTCCAGGAATAAGGCGTACCAATTTTAAGGGACTAAGCCTCACAGACTTAGGAATCTCAAATAGGCCAGGATAGGGGAAGATGCATGACTGAGGGGTAGAAGGGTAGGACAGATGCCTAGAAAGCAGGCCAGGCTCAAATAGTCTTGGTAATCACTCTTCACATGGTTACTGAGCATCTGAAACATCCATAAACTGAGATGTATTGCCAGTGGATTACACCTCAGATTATAAAGACAGTCCAAAGAGTAGAATGCCTGCAGCCCTACCACTATGGCGACTGATCCTGTCAGATCTCGGAAGCTAAGCAGGGTTGGACCTGGTCAGTACCTGGATGGGAAACTGCCTGGGAACACCAGGCAGGATAGGCTAGGGAGAAGGACCCAGCAATCCACTCTCCAAGAAACAATCAGCCACTGAAAACCCTATGAATAGCAGAGAAGCACAACAATAGTGTTTCATGTGTTGGACCTTGGGTTCCTCTGAGTTGGACACCAACTCGATGGCACCTACCAACAACAATAAAGAGTAAAATATCCCATTAATAATTTCTTATGTTGAATACATGTTAAAAACATTGTTTTGAGTTAAAGAAAAATACATTTCATCTGTTTCTGTTTCTCTTTCTTTTGTAACGTGGCTATCAGAAAATTTTAAATTATTTATTATTTTATAGCTTGCATTATATTTCTATTGGCATCACTAGACTAGAGTGTATAAACCACAGTAAAAAGTTTGGATTTTATTTTGTGTATTGCAAAGCCACTGAAGGTTTCTGAACCTGGATGTATCATAATCTAATATACATATTTAAATATTTAAATCCACAGTAGCAGGTGAAGTAAACAGTAAGAGAACAAAAAGTTGAAGCAAGGAAATTAATTTGATTACTATTATAACCATCTTATGTAAAACCAAGTTGGTGAGACAGATCATATTTGGGATAACTTCTGAACACAGAGCCAGCCTAACACTGTACAGAATTAACTTCTAATAGTTTAGGATATAAAACACACACACCAAGCCTGAGGGTATAACTCACTGCAAAATGTTCACAATGGTTTAACAATGGTTATCTACTGTGGTTTTCCAGGAGGCTTTTTTTTTTTTTTTTTTAATAATCTTTCTATTCATTCTCAAAGTTTGGGGTAAAACAAAAAATGCATGCTGCCACTGCCCTTATTATAATCAAACACAAAAATAAGTTTTTTAAAGCAAGATAATATTGCCCTACAAAAACAAAGCATCCTGACATTTCTCTGGTAGCTACATATATTTAAAACGCTCTACTTTCATGACTTCAAACAAAAATAAGTTACTCAAAGCTATACATACATATTACGGATCACAAACACACCACTTTAAGGAAATGTAGCTCCTTCATATGTATGGAAGTATACCTTGGGGAATCATCAAACCTAAAAAGTACTTAAAATATGTGGTTAACAAATCCTAAAATACCTGCCACACATCCTGTTAAAAAGGACACAGAATGTAATCACATAAAGAGGATAACACTTTGGTCCTATTCTTTCTCCTTAAAGGTTCTGCCATTTGATGGGTGCCATCCTTGACTGAAGTGTGTGCAAACTCAGCAGGACACATTTAGGACAGGCTTCTTTTACAAGAGTATGCCAAGGCAAAGGAGAAGTTTTAAGTAACTTGCCAGACACTGAGGGAAGAGAGGGATGACATAAAAGATGATTTACTTTACAAAAGTCAAGTGTTTTTCCTATTATATTACTATTTTTGCATTGAAAAAGGATACTAATTGTGCCCAACTTTCTACAAGGTAACTTGAAGGACTAGATTAAGGTGTACAGATCAACAAGTATCTTGGTTTCTCATGCAAATGTTTAGCTTGCAGCCACAGCCATGAATCTTCCATTTAAACAAAACAGAGACTCTTAATGTTTTTCATTGTTTTATTTCTAGGCATATCAATCTGTTTTTACTATTTACTTAAGTTCATAGTTTATCTGAAAACTTTCTCATGCAATGAGAAAGGTTTATTATCTTGTTAGGTGTCATGAGACTGTACAACTCATAGAGACCCTCATAGGGTTTTCAACGGCTGTTTGGAGATTGCTTCAGGAGGAGATTGTCACGTTCTCTCATTTCTGAGGTGCTGGGGACGGAACCTAGGGCCTCAGAGACCGCAGAGTGGTACTCTACCAACTGAGCTAAACCCCCGGCCTCATGCAGGCTACATTAAGTATCTACTTTAGAGAAAGAAACTTGCACTTGTACAACAGGAGCTAGAAAATGTTCACTGAGCACATTTGTTAAAAAAATAAGTAACACTAGATAAACACGAAGTTATGGGAGATCAACAATATCATAAAGCAGTGAAATGAATGAAATACAGCCACACACTATTTTTCTATAGTTCAAAAGAAAGAGAAACTAAAGGACCAGCAGTTTGGAGATACAAATCTATGTGCTCAAACTATGGTTTAAAAAGGTAAGAGAATGATAAATGTAAAATGCACTAGACTAGAATGTTTACATCAGTAAAAAAAAAAAAAGAGAGAGAGAGAGAGAGGTAAACAGGGTAGAAGCTAAATAAATTCATAAACAGATGCAAGTTGTGGTCATGCTCCAATTAATGGTTTAGAGGTCTTGCATTTTTATTGTTTTCTCTTTATACATCATATTATGTATGCTTTTGTGGTATTAAATGTATTTTGGCTTTTTAAAAAAAACTTAGAGATAAAACTGACATGCAATAAAAGGCACAGATTTACACTGTAAAATGTGGCAAATTTTGACATGTGCACATACACAGGAAATCATCACTATAATCGAGATAATAAACCCATGAACTCCTAAATTTTCCTCCTGTACATTTGCGATTCTGCCTCTCAAATACATTTTTAAAACGTAAGAAAAAAAAAGAAAACCACCTATTTTGGAACGCTCAGTAGGTACATTTTGCAAAATACTTTCTCTAAAGCCCTGGCGACTACACGCAAGTCAGCAGGTGTCCTGAAACGAGACACGATAGCTACGCAGAGTAACGTAAAAGTTCACATTTCACACTTAAAAAAAACAAACTCCAGACCTGGCTCGAAAGGGGACTCCAACTCCTCCCCGAGCCCGCGGTGTGGCGGCAGCCCCAAACCCAAGACCCGGAGCCCCAACCCCGCCGCGCCGGGCACTGCTCCGGGCCAGGGGGACCCGCAGGGCGCGGCCTCCCGAAGTCCGGTTAAGGTGACTCGGCGCGGCCCCGCGTCGCAAGCGCAGGAGGAGCACCGGGGCCCAGCCCCGCAGGTGGATGGCGCCCGGCCCGGCCCGGCCCCTGGCCCCTGGCCCCTGGCCCCCGGCCCCCGGCCCCCGGCCCCCGGCCCCCAGCCCCGCGCCCCGCCTGCCCGCCCGCGCGGCACCACCTGCTGCGCCGCCCGCACCGCCGCTTCCGGGCCGCGCGCCGGCCGCGTCCGCCCGGCGGGGCGGGGGCGGCGGGGCCGCGTCCGCGTCCTCACCTGGCGGCGGCTCCGTCCGCCCGCCGCTGCCCTCCGCCCCGTCGCCGCCACTGAGTGGGGACAGGTGAGGCCGCCGAACCCGCTCGCGCCGCCGCCGCCGGCCCTTCGCTCCGCTGCTGGTGAACTTTTCTGTTTGGTTGTTCAGCCTGTGACGTGGGCGCCGCCGCGCGCCCACGATTGGCCAGCGCCACGCGCTGACGCGGCCACCCCGGCCGGCGGCTTAATTATTACCGGCCCGGGCGGAGCCGCAGGCCGGAGTGGGCGGGGAGGGGTGGGGCAGAGGCTCGGGGAGCGCGACCATTGGTCGGATCCGGGCGAGGGGCGGGGCGGAGTGGGGGACGCTCCGCCCCTCCGCCCGCCTCCACTGCCCCAGCCTTCGCGCGCCTGCTGCTGGTGCTGTGCGAGGGCGGTTGGCGGCCGGTCGCCTGCCCGCTCTGTGGTGTGGACTCGGGTCTCGCTCCTCCCCCCAGGCACGGGCGTCGCGGTCTGGGACTGAAGCCCCGGGAAGGGCTGCGCCCCGCCCGCTGTCTTAAGCGGGAGCCTTGGGTCTCCACGTGCCGCAGGTGCGCCTGCCCTCCACGCAGAGCCCGGGTTCCAAGTGCGCGCCCCGAGGCCGAACTCGGCCCCGTTCCGAACCGGGACCAGAACCCGCGTACGCACGTGCCAGGTGCTCTTGTGCACGGGGCTACAGGCACCACCTGATCCCAGCATTTTCCAAAAGCGCAGGTCCCATGTCCCGGCTCGGGGCGATGGGCGGTGAGCGGAGAGGCCCCGCCGCTCTGGCCTCCGTGCGCTAACCCCCGCACTGGCGGGACCACGGGAGGCTTAGCTCCGGGCCATTCCGTGCACCATGAGTGAGGGCTTTGCATGGGGGCCGCAGGCAGAGGCAAACCGCGTTTGAGGGTCCTGTGTTTTAAATGTCTGTGTGTTGCTAGTCATGGGGATTTTGCATTAAGTTTTTAAAATATCGTGTGCAGACGTTTATGTCCATTGATGAGCTCTTTGGTGCCCCCTCGTTTTGTGGCTGAAGTGTCTCCACCAGTCGGGAGGCAGGGAGGCTCTCCCAGGGGAGCGGGATTGAGACCTTGGCAGGTTGTGGTGTTGCTCAGTGCCACTCACTACGCCAAAATGTGGAGGCCGGCCTCCCGCCCTGGGCTTGTAGGGTGAGGAGCGGTTAATTGTAGAGGGGCCCACAGAGCCAGAAATAAGTTCTTCTAAGAGGAAGTGGCGCTGGTGTGTGACTCTGAAGAGTCCCCAAGCTACAATGCTGGATTTGGAAAACAAGTATTTTGTGAGGGACTAGCAAGCCTCAGGGGTCTGGTAGGCATCTGAGGGCAGCAGGTAAAGCTAAGCCTCGGTCAGAAACAAGGACTCCTATTTAAAATACAATACGTGCATACAGACAAAGGGCGAACCCAAAAAAGAGGGTTTGGCCCAAAATTATCTTCCCCTATAAGGGACACCAGGTTTTAATGGACGCTGGAGACGTTTTAAACTGAATTACAGCTGAATTACAACAGGCCTAAAAAGTCAAATTGAAGCTCTCCTTACTGGTAAATGGGAAGCTGGTGTAGAACTGAGGATGGAAGGGAATGGTAGATTATAAACAATTCGGCGCATACTGCGGGTTCTAGGAATATTATTGCAGCCTGGGGTTCACTGGCGTCTGGACACTGGGTAGGAGAATACGTTGGAAGAATGGAGAGTTTTCTCTGGGGTTCAAATTCTTGCCCAGACACTTTTTGCCTCAGTAACATTGAGCATTACCATAACCTTCCTAGGTCTCAATTTTCTACCAGTTTGGGAAATGTCAGTGAACAAAGATCTAGGCCCTTATAGATATTTAATTCTAATGGAGGAGATGCAAATAAGAAAGCTCAGCATGGTGACACACGTCTTTGATCCAAGCTGTCAGGCTGAGGCAGGGGGATTGTGAGTTCAAGGCCATCCTGGGCTGTATGTGAAACTTTGTCTCAGGAAAACAACCTAATACCAAATTTATAAACGTTATGAGTTAGAAGGTGGTAAGTGGCATCAATAGAAGGAAAAGCAGAGGAGGGAAAGGAGAGTGGAGGAGGGCAGACTGCAGGGTTAAGCAGGGTCACCAGGGCAGGCTGTGTTGGGAAGGGGAGGTTTGACCAGGTGAGGGGTCAGTGGTGTGAGGAGGATTCCAGAGTGAGAGCGTGGTCCCAGCACAGCTCCCTAGCCAGGAGCAGTGAGGAAGCCTGTGTTCCCACAGCTGAGCAGATTAGCTGGGCCGCAGAAGGAAGTTAGGGAGACAAAGAAGGAGGGGATACTGCAGGGCCTACTGTGTACCATGGCTCTCACCTCCAGTGAAATGGAGGCCAGTGCAGGTGGTGACCAGGAAAGTAAGATGGTCTCCCTTAGACTTTGAAGGATCAGTCTAGATTCCCTGATGGGAGTAGACCCAAGGACACTGAAGTGACGAACAGGAGCCCATGCTGGGAAGGTTCCGGGAGTCCACATGAGAGAGTGGGGACGTAGATCAGGGAGGTGGTTTGAAGTGGTCAGGTTCTGGACATGTTTGGAATGCAGCGCCAGCAGAATTTCCTGGTAGGTGGGTCGGTACAGGGGCTGTGGGCTGGAAGACATAAGTCAAAGGTGACATTAGGGGTCTTGGACTTGAACAACCAAGAGATCAAGCAAGAGAGATGAAGAGAGCATTTTTGTACGCCTTGCGTTGGAGGTTATAACACATCCAGATGGAAATGGCAGGCTTTCAGTTGGATGTGTAGTTGGGGTGTGAGATGGCTTCAGGGCAGAGGTCTGGTAGAGCTACAGATTCCAGAGGCGTTACAATACAGATCGTTGTCATGAGTGCACTATGTCAGGAAGAGACAAACATGTTTGTGTCTTTCCACAGTGCCAGAATCTATTGAATAACACTAAATCCACAAGCTACATCAGGTTCATCGGCAGGAATTTCCCAGGCATTCCCGATTTCACTTGATAGTCAATGACCATCAACAATCACAGGTTCTTTATTCCAATCTTTTTTTGTTTTGTGTGTTTGAAACAAACCTAGAGAGTTTATTTATTACAGATAAAAGACTGTGCACTTTAGATTTAAGCATGAGCATTTGGAGAGAAAGAAGGTTTAAAAAAAGGATAATAGTACACATCTGAGACATGGTTGGGGACCTCTCAAGAGAGAGAAGGGCCTCTTTATTCCAGTTTTGATTACTAGTATTAATTCTGAGATCTCACATTACACTTCACATAATTATATGTGTGAGCTAAAGGGTTAACGAGGCTGCTGGGTTCAAAAGGCTTCCTGAGGGTAAGAGCAGGGAGCTGATAGAGAGTAAAGAGGGTCAAAGCACGTGGGGAGGTGAGATAATAAGAAACCCAGTCCCAGAGCTGTGGGGGCAGAGCTGTCTGAAGACCACCAGGTGCTAAAGAACTTCAGGGATGTGCAAGGTGAGATGCAGGCCCAGGTCTAGGGGAGACTAAGGTGGTCTGGGCAGACGGCCAGTACAGTGAGCAGCAACTCAACTGCGTCAAGCAAGGGGAGCAACCTGAGCCGAAGCCCCAGGGACAGAGTTGGGCCTTGGGAGTTCTTTGCCTGTCTGTCCGAGATGCACACCCCAGGAGGTCCAGTGGTAGATTGGCGGGTGCTCGTGTCCCAGTGGGAGATGTTCCTCCATTCACGTGGTCCAGGCAAGGCAAATATGTCACTTGCTGGTGTGGGGTGTCCATAAATTCATGGCCTGCTTCAGATGTTCCTGACCACAGGTTCCTAGGTGGTGATATGTTCCTCACATGAATAAGTTATTAGTCTGCCTCACTGTTTGTGCTGGACAGATGGCAGTGGTTTACACGCACCAACCGTCATCACCCTCAGCATTTGTACTCAAGATGGAGCAAACTGCCATCTTGTATTGTGGAGTCACTCGGGGCAAAGCGCAGCCTGGGAGCCATTAACTTATACAATCTGCTGTCACTTGGGTCAAGGCTCCGCCTGGTCTCCACAGTAGCACTGAAAGCTGAGAGAGGAATCAGGAAGTGAGCACAGAGCATAGCAGGGACTGCGCCCTGGGGCTTGGTCTTCTGAGTTCTTGGACAAGTGTAGACACTCACCCAGGAGACAAAGGAGGAAGCGAAGCAGAGAGGTAGGTGGAAATGGTGAGCTGCAAGCCAAGTGAAAGGGGTGTGAAGTACTCAGCTGTCAAAAGCTGCTAGTTCATCTTGGGGAGAATCATTTAGGTGTAGGCCAAACACCTCATTGGAGTGATCATAATACCTTCTTGTTATTGCAAGGTGTCTGACTCATAGTGACCCTTTGTACAACAGGTGAAACACTATTGTCAGTGCTTCTCTGCTATTCACAGGGTTTTCAGTGACTGATGATTGTTTTTTGGGAGTGGGTTGCCGGGTCCTTCTCCCAACCTACAGGCCCAGTGTTCCCAGGCAGTCTCTCATCCAAGTACTAACCAGACCCTACCTGGCTTAACCTCTGAGAGCTGACGGGATCTGTCACCACAATGCTACAGCTGCGGGCACATTCTTGTTTGATGGCACATGCTGGTAACCCCAGCACTTGGGAAGATGAGGCAGGAAGACTAACATGAGTTTGAGGCCAGCCTGGGCTACTCAGTGAGACCTTGTTTCAACAAACAACAAATATGGCTGGGCATGGTTGCATACACCTGTAATCCCAGCAACTTGAGAGGCCAAGGTAGGAGGATCACCACTTTGAGGCCAGAGGCAGCCTATGTAACTTAGGGAGACCCTAACTGAATATAAAAAATTAAAAATGGGCAGGAGTACAGCCCACTGGTAGAATGCCTGAAAAGTCTGTATGAGGCCCTGAGTTCAACCCCTAAGTACTGCAAAATAAAATAAAATAATAAAATAAAAAATAATATATGAGAAAGGCCTTCCTTAACTGACAAGAATGTAAGCAAATTCTTAGGGATTTTATTGTAAAGGTATTTTTGCTCCTTGTCCAGTTTATCATCCTTAACTCCGCACCTAACACACTGGGTATTCATATATATATTTGTCATGAATTTGCCGAGATTGGGTCTACTTGACCTCCCTGCTTTCGTTATTTGAAGTCTGTAATGAGAGATTGAGAGATCATACCACGGCTCCTTGCTGGCTTTGTGATCTTAAAAAAATCATTTAGAATGGGGACATAAACCTACTTCAAAGGTTTGTTAGGAGGCTGAGAGATACCACATTTGAGTTAATCCAGAAGAGGCTGCATGCTGCCCATAGGTGCTGGGATTCGGCAGTAGGTGAGATTAGGGCCCTCCCCTTACTGATTTAACCAGGCAGGAGTAGGAGCAGGAATAGTAAATAGTATACCTGTGCAGTCTACCTGCAGTGTACAGCACCAGGCACCTCACAGATGCTCTGTGGGCCGTTGTTTTTGTGGCTTTTCGCCACCCCATCCTCTTCTGTGTTCCAGACCAGAGCATTCCGTGTCTGCTAAACACAGCTACTCTATATGTCCAGGGCTTTGGTTTTTTCCTCTTTCCTCTAGTCCCAATTTTGGCTAATGATAACACCATGTTTCCAGTTTTTAATGCTAGAAACTCATGCTTTTTTTGTCACTTTAATTTTTTATCTGCTTTGAGATTTAATTCACCAACTTAAGGTACAGTTCAATCATGCTTACATATTCATAGTTATGCAAATATCACCACAATCAATTTTGGGACATTTTATCACCCCCAAAGGAAATTCTCTCCCCATTAGGAGACCCTCCCTGTTACAGTTTGAATAGGAAGTGTCCCCCAAAAAGGGTTATCTGTTAGGGGATTGGTTCCAAGCTGGTGGTACTATTTTGGAAGGTTCTGGAAACGTTAGGAGGTGAGAGCTGTCTGGAAGAAGTGGGTCACTGAGAGCAGGTTCTCTGAGGTACCTTGACCTTTGCCCCTTCCTGTCTTTCTCTTAGCTTCCTATCCCCAGTGAGGTGAAGAAGCCCCTCTGCCATGTGCTCCCACTGCCATGATGTTTTGCCTGATGGCTCAGGGCCAAGTGACTGTGGACTGAGCACTCTGAAACGGTAAGCAGAATGAGTCTTTCCTCCTTTAAGTTGTTTCTGTCATATAGTTGGTCAAAACAAGGAAAAGTAACTAGTATACCCCTCCTTCCCTCCACATACCTTTCTCTCGCTCCAGCCCCAGGTGACCACTAACCTGCTCTGGGTCCCTGTAGTTTTGCCCCTTCTGGGCATTTCATAAATGTGGAATCATAGAAGTCCATGGACTACTCTTACTTGGTGTAATGTTTGAAAAGTTCATCCTTGTAGCATGTATCAGGGCTATACTCCCTTTTCATTACTGAGTAATATTTCATTGTACTAATACATGCTGTTTTATTTGTCCATTCTCCAATGTATGGACATTTGAGTTATTGTCCACTTTTTGCCTATTATAAATAGTGCTACTATGAATATTTGTATCCAAGTTCCTATAGGAACATATGTTTTCATTTCTCTTGGGTAGATACCTAAGTGCAGAATTGCTGGGTTACAGGATAAGGCTATGTTTAACCATTTAAGGAACTGCCAGACTGATTTCCATAAAGACCATACCATTATATACTCTCACCAGCAATCAGGCTCCTCATTTCTCCACATCCTTGCCAACACACGTTATAATCTGTCTCCTTCATGATCACTACCCTAGTGAGTATGAGGTGGGCTATCAGTGTGGTTTTGCTTCACCTTCACCTAGTGGCTAACGCTGGCAAGCCTCTTCTCACATGTTTGTTGGCCATTTGTGTATCTCCTTTGAAGAGATGTCTATTCAGATCTTTACCCGTTTTTTTGTTTATTTGTCTTCTTATTATCAGTTGTGAGAGTTCTTACATATGCTGAATGCAAGTCTCATTTCAGAAATAGGATTTGCAAATATTTTTCCCATTCTGTTGGTTGTCTTTCCACCTGCTTGATGGTATCATGAAGTATAAAAGCTTTTAATTTGATTTATCCTTTGCTTAAGTCCTTTCTGATCCGATGTCAAATTTGTCAGCGATTTCACCGATTCTGCTGTAAAAATATCTCTGAAATGTACCCTCACCATTACAGCCCTCTGTTATTTCCCACTTGAATTTAGGCAATAACCTCCAACTCCTCTTTTATACATCCCTAATAACAACCCAGTTGATCCTCTAGTGCCTTCCAGAAGGATCTTCAGACCTCTGTATGAGTCAGTCAAGCCTCTGCTGCCTCCCCATTCTTCTGGGGAAATCCTCAGGCTCCCGCAGTAAGAATATCTGGAGCATTTTAAAACTTCAAATCCCAGGTCTATAATCTGGACACAGAAGGCGAGACTGGTAGAGGAGCCTGCAACTCTGTCTAATAACCCTGAATGTGATTCTTATTCTCGGAATGCTTTGTTCTAGCAAACAGTGAAGGTGATTTTCTTTCCCACAGGACACCTGACAATATCTGGAGACATTCTTGGTTGTCACAGCTGGGGGAGGGATTGTCTCTGTCATCTGGTAGCATAAGGGCTGCTACCAAGCAGCCTGCAGTGCATAGGGACCCCCACAACAGGGACTAAATGACCCCAATGTCGGTCATGTCGAGTTGAGAAAGCCTGGTCAAGGGGATTACCGAATACAAACTTCTGACCTGGAGGCCGGCAAGTTAGGCCCCAGCTCAACCAAATACCTATTGCTCTGTAAGACACACCCCCAAAACTGGGTGCACTGGGCTGTTCTGCGGCTGGCCTTACCTGGGCTCTCTGTGGAGGAGCCATGGGTGCCGAGCTGCAGAGGCAGTTGATCTGGACAGCGCTTTCTTCCTCTCTTCTTTGCCTCACTTTGCATGTGCTCTACCACTGAGCTGCACTTCCAGCCCATTTTTAATTTTTCATCTTGAGATGTAGTCTCGTTCAATTGCACTGGCTGCCTCTGGCCTTGAACTTGTAATCCCCCTGCCTCTGCCTCCTGAGTTGCTGGGATTATAGGCATGCACCACCACGCCTGGCCTGGACCTCTCTCTCCACATGGTCCTTCAAAATGTGGAGCTTTTGGAGATATTAGTGATATGCGGGCCAGCTTAGGTATTACGAGGCAACATGGAGGGAAAGGGATTAAAATCAGCTCCTGCTATCCACAATAGATGAAGACCTGCATCTGGAAATATGTTGGAAGGACGTTTTCTAATGGTCCCCACACTCAAATCCAAGCCGTTGATCCATTTACAAAACAAAGACCCCAGGCTGATGTCACTGGGTGCCCAGACCTGGGCGTGCCTAGCGGGTGCCACACTGGCTGTGCCCTGTTATTGTTGTTAGGTGGCCATGGAGTCGATGTCCAACTCATAGCGACTTTATGTACAACAGGTGAAACACTATTGTCAGTGCTTTTCCGCTATTCATAGGGTTTTCAATGGCTGATTGTATTGTGGGAGTGGGTTGCCTTCTCCCAAGCCTACATCACCTGGTGTTCCCAGGTGGTCTCCTATCCAAGTACTAACTAGGCCCGACCTTGCTTAGCTTCCAAGACCTAATGGGATCCGACGCCGCATTGCTGGGGTCGTAGGCAGCTGCGCCATAGTTTAGATAAAAGCAGAGGAACATGCACTCCTTTCCTCTCCTTCTTTTCTTATTTCCTCTCCCCTTTCCCTACTTTGCGCCTCTGTTTCTCTGGCATCCATGCACATACCTTTCCTTTTCTCGGGCCTACCATTTTCTGTCTGGGTAGGGTACTTTTTCTTCTAGAAGCCTGCTTGACTCTATCCTGTCTAACTTTACTGTTTCCTGGGAAAAAGAAATGTCCTTAAGGAGGTTCACCCACAGAGCCCAGTTTTGTTCAAGTTCCTTTTCAGGTTTATCTTAAGCTTCTCCAGGTGCCTCAGTTTTCTCCATAATTATTCCCTAATGGTGTACTATCTTTTAATAAACCTTATCTATATTCTCTACTTCTTGCTGGGTATAAATTCATTTATACACCAGATACAAGAGCCAGGGTTATGTTGCCAGATTCCCTAACTTGTGCTCCGAATCTGCCCTCCGCACTGCCTGTGGATCTCCAGTAACACTGGGAACAGGAGCTTGGTCTGTCTTGAAAGTTTTTAATGCTGGTCAAAGGACATAAGACTGACCCACATTCAAGGGGGATGGACACCACCTTTTGAAGCTTGCAGAAAGTTTATGAGTGTGTTGACCTACCCCATTGTCTCTTTTTCATCATTCGGTTGTTAGTGGTGGTGTTAGGTGCCATCCCGATTCATTGCGACCCTGTGTACAACAGAAGGTAACACTGCCCGACACTGTGCCATCCCCAGCACTATGTCAGGGCTTCTCTGCTATTCACAGGATTTTCAATGGCTGATTGTTTGGGGATTGTACTGGGAGTGGGCTGCCATGTCCTTCTCCAGTTTTTGTGGTGCTGGTGATTGAACCCAGGGCCTCAGAGAGTGCAGAGCAGCAGTAAATCCTAGCCGCACCATTGGGTTAGAACATCCTGACATCAGTGGTCCAGCTGGCCATCCATGATACGTAGAACTGCTGTACATCTACTCGTAAATCTCTCTCCTTCACTGTAATTATAATGGCTCCTACTCCTTGTCTGTAGTTCAGATGGTTCGCAGTTTTTATTATCTTTTTAAAGATGCGCTATCTTACATTTATTATCAATTCTAACCATCTTTATGGTTTCTAATGGACATCAATACTATTTTATCTCACCTTCTTTCTAGAAGATTTATTAGAACATCTTCCCCCTTGTCCTAAAATCATAAAGTGAATGGACTCTTATCCAGCAGCCTGTATGATAAAGAATTTGCCTCCTAGCTGTGCCTCCACCACTGGGTTTCCATGTGGGCTTTCTTCCTCCTCCACTAAGTTCCTCTCACTTGTCCTGTCGGCATTTTATTTCTTTCTGTCTGTGTCTTTCTGGATAGAATGTCTACGTTTGAACAGGGTTTTGTACCTTATAAATACCTTTGTGTGCATTAGGTGGTTTACCCAGCACCTGGGGTTGGCCAGCAGGGACTGTTATCCTTTGATGTGTAAGGCTGCTTGAAACGCCAAGAAGCCAGTGGACTTGCCCCAGACCACACAGTATTGTTGTTGTTGTTAGATGCTGTGGAGTTGGGTCCGACTCATGGTGACCCTCATAGGGTTTTCAGTGTTTCAGGATTGCTTCTGGAGTGGATTGCCATGTCCTTCTCCCATTTTTGCAGTGCTGGGGATCAAACCCCAGTCCTCAGAGAGTGTGAGCAGCACCCTACCAACTGAACTAAACCACAGCCCCATACTACATGGTAGGAGTAGCAAGATCACTATCAAATCCACCCTGGAACTGAGGCTTTTTGTCTACTTCAGATATTGTCCCTGAGCCTTACCATTTCTAAAGCCTAAGAGAGAAATCTCCGTTCCTGAAGTCCAAAATGAGAGAATGAGTATCTCCGGCTTCCTGCCCTGGAATCACCAGTTGCATCTCTTTGTTGATTGGGGCTTTTAAGTTTTATTTACCTCTTGTTAACATGTTAATATGTTAATATGTTAATATGCTGGTCTTTAGTAAGTTTTCCAAAGTTGTAGAGAAATTTAAACAAGAGAACATGATACTGACATATTTTTACATAAATAAGTGAAATAAAAGCTTTGTTTGTAATAGTTTACATTTCATTCAAAGCTTTTAGAGTAGTCTTTTTTTTACATTTATTTTTACTTTATTTTATTTATTTATTTATTTTTTATTTATTTTTATTTATTTATTTTTTTGAGACAAGGTCTTGCTGTGTTTCCCAGAGCTTGGTTTAAAATCATGCAAAAAAATTTCCCAAATAAAAGTGTACTTTGTTACTGAATTAAAATATAGTCCAAAGTACAAAAGCCTCTTGGGATTTTTATAATCATAGCATATTCTATCCATCCAGAAGGACTACACATAATGTGAAACTCTTCTCTTAATTAAAAAGAATGTATTTTTATACCATGTCCAAAATGGCAGTTATCCAAACATCACCCATATGTTCCATGTTTTATTTTAATTTCCTTATTCTATTGTAATTTGGACACACTGCCAAAAAGTATTCATTGAGTAATAAAAGCTAACACTACGTTAATTGCCTGTTCTACATTAAGCCCCAAGGGCTGGGGATGCAGCTCAGTGGTAGAGGGCTTTGCCTCCATCAGGCTAAGCATTTTTATTATGTTCTCTGATAAAGACATCTCAGTACCCACACAAATATAGCCAACTGGTTTTTGACAACAGTGCAAAGGGAATTTCTATATAGATAGGGTAGTTTTCAACAAATGGTGCTAGAATAATTGGGCATCCATAGGGGAAAAAAATGAAGCCAGACACAGATCTGATGACTTTCACAAAAATTAACATAAAATGGATTGCATACCTAAATGTAAAACATAAAAGTATAAAACTTCTTGAAGAAAACAGAAGAGAAAAATCCATTTGACTTTGGGTTTGCTGATGGATTTTTAGACATAACACCAAAAGCACAATGTATATGCAAAAACAGGAAGTAGGGTTTTATTGAAATTAACATTTGCTCTGTGACAGGACACTGTTGAGAGAATGAGAAGACAAGCCACAGACTGGGAGAAAATACTAGCCAAACACATACTGATAAAGGATTTCTGTACAAATACACAGAGAACTCTTAAAAACTCAATAATAAAGCAAACTCGCAACTTTTTTAAGTGGGTAAAGTATCTGACGAAACACTTCACCAGAGAATACGTACATGTGGCAAATAAGCCTGTGAGAAGATGTGCAGCATCATTTGCCGTTACAGAAATAAAAATTAGAACAATGAAGAACCACTGTGCACCTGCAAGAAGGGCGGGCATAACCCACGTGGTATTGGGTGCTGTTGGAATTGTCCAACAGCTACAGATGGATGGATGTATATGGGAATGTCCATCTCTGTGTACAATCATATACTTTTCAGCATACACATTTATTTGCTTGCTCTGTCAGCCCAGTGGCCTTGAAGCATTCCTCCTCTGGTACAACCACCACAGCACCTAGATATTGGTTCCTAACACCATTCCGATAAAAGGAACCAGGGCCCTGAAAGATGGCTCCTTCTAGGACCAGTGCAGAGAGTGTACGAGATTGGGCTGGAAGTGAGAAAGTAAAGAAGCACTTGAAAACCCCCCATAATGAGGGTATCTCAGATGAACACAAGGGGTCCCCAAGAGCCAAGTCTGGAACAATCTATGTAACAAAATTAATAAAATAGTATTAGATTATAACCTCAAGTACAAAGTAAATATCCATGTGCCCATACTACTGTAAATAAATGATTAAAAAAAGAAATAAATGAGGGAGAATATAGATCTCCCATGCAGGAAAATTGGCCTCAAGGAGATGGAACCTAAGTCCCAGCTCCTGAAGGATGTGCCATGCACCGTGACTTCCTGCCAACAAGTGATGTGTGGAAGTGGAGGAAAGAGTAACTCTGTAGCAGACAACCTTGACAAGTGCTGCTTCAACTAGGTGAGCAAGGTCAACATCACCAGTGATAAGATGCTGGTAGTCTGTACCCTTAAGATGATGTTAGGCTAAGGGCACTTTGTTGTTGTTAGGTGCCATCGAGTCATCTCTGACTCATAGCAACCCTCATAGGGTTTTCATGGCTGATTGTTTCAGGATTGCCTCGGGAGTGGATTGCCATGTCCTTCTCCCATTTTTGTAGTGCTGGGAATCGAATTCTGGACCTTAGAGACTGCAGAGCAGTGCTTTACCAATTGAGCTAAATCCCAGCCCCAAGGACACTTTATGCCTGTGGTTTTCCTCCCCCAAATCTATTTCCTCAATCTAATCATGAGAAAAACAACAGAATAAGTTTTAGTTAAGGGATAGTCTACTCTGTCATTGAAAAGTACTCTTCAAACCTCTGAAGGTCATCCAAAACAAGGAAAGTGAGACATTGTCACAGCCTAGCAGTCCCTAAGGATGATGATAGTGAGATGTTCTGGGTAGGATCTTGGAATGGATAAAGGATGTTAAGTAGAAACTAAGGAAATCGGAATGCTGTAGGAACTTGTTGTTAGGTGCTGTGAGTCGGGTCTGACTCAGCGACCCTAAAAGTACAACTGAAGGAAACACTCCCTGACACTGTCCCATGCCTGGCACTATGTCAGTATTTCTCTGCTATTCATAAGGTTTTCAGTGGTAGATGGTTTCAAGAGTGGGCTGCCAGGTCCTTCTCCCTAGCCTGCAGTACCTGGTGTTCCTAGGCAGTGTCCCATCCTAGGACTAATCAGGCTGATCCTGCTTAGCTTCCGAGATCAGGTGGGATTGGATGTTAGGGTGCTATAGCTGCAGAGGCCTGCAGGAACTTAATAATAATGTGTCAATATTGGCTCATTAATTGCAACAAATACACTAAAAGATATTAATAATAGGGGGTTAATGGGAGCTCTTACAATCATAATTTTCCTGTAAATCTAAAACTGTTGTGCTGAGCGTGGTGGTCTATGCCTGTCATCCCAGCACTGAGGAGGCTGAGGTGGTAGGGTCTCAGCTTGGAGGCCGGCCTGGGAAACACAGGAAGACCTTGTCTCAAAAAAAAAGTAATAATAAGCTGGGCACGGCGGGTGCACCCCTGTAATCCCAGTAGCTGGGGAGGCAGAGGCAGGAGGATCATAAGTTCGAGACCAGAGGTAGTCTGCGCAATTTAGCGAGACCCTGTCTCAACGAAAAAAAGGGCTAGGCATGCAGCTCAGTGGTCCAGCACTTGCAAAGCATGCAAGCACGAGGCCCTGGGTTCAACTCCCAGTACTGCAAAAATAAATATAATAATAATAATAATAATAATAATAATACAAAGTAAAAATAAATGTAAAAAAAGACTACTCTAAAAGCTTTGAATAACCTGTAAACTATTACAAAATAAGATTTTATTTAAGAAAGCTTTTATTTCACTTATTTATGTAGGTGACCCAACAAACATCCCTCCAAGCCTGTTCATCTCCAACAGCCTTACAGCAGCGACCTGCCCTGGCCAGGCTCAGGCAAGCAGCCTCCACTGCTGGTTGCTGCTAGGCTGTGTTCTGTGCAGTAAGCATGATGGGTGGATGCCCGTCCATTGCTGGCATCACAGCACCCGTCTGCAAAGACGGCTTTCTAATGTTTCTGATTGCCCTATAGATACACTTTGTCCTGGTTTGTTCCCAGACTCTGGGCTGACCCACGTGGACTTCCTCACTGAGTGCCCTTGCCAGGAGATGGGGGTGTGGGGGAGAGAGTGAGGCTGGGGCATTGATTCTGCTGATAATTTAGTCACAGAGGTTCATTTCCTTTGACCACCAAAGCCACAGCTCGTGCCAGTGGCCCTTTCCATCTGGCTCTTTCCGGGTTCCAGGGGCAGCTTGCTTCCCTCATTCCTTATCAGTCAAAGCACAGCCTTCAGCCCGCACTCTGTGGGTGGAGCTTACCCATAGCACCTCAAAACCCCACCAGTGCGCTGGGGACCGGGCAAATGCATGCTCACCCCACAGGGGCCTCAGTAAATATCTGTCAAGTGAGTGAGTCAGCCAGTGAATCCCAGAGTGTTGTGATTATGAGAGACCCTGTGGCGGTACAGCTAGGTGGTTAGAGCACTAGACATCAGTGCTGGGCTCAGACTGTGGCTCCTTCAGCTTGCCAGGTGAGGCGAGCTGTTTTAGTTCTCTAAGCCTCGACTGCTCATCTTTAAAGCGAAGGTAATAACATCTTCACTAAATTGATGGAGTGAAAAATAGACTATGCACTGTGTGTAGCAGAGTCTGGTGCAAAAATGCTCAGAAAACAGGGGTTACAAATGTTATCAAATTAGTTATCTAGCCCAGTTTGGGCTGAAATTAGACAGTCGTTTGTAATATATAATTGAGTAAGAACACAAATAGATAATTAGCAAGCAACCAAAAGTAATTGGCTGAGAATATGTAAGGCCCTGGGTTCAAACTCAAGTACTACCAAAACAAACAAACAAACAAAAAAATAGCAAGCAAAGCTGTAGACATTTTCAGCCTAACTCATAAGCAGACAGATGCCAAGAACAACAGTAAGGCTCCCTGTCTTGCCTCCCAAACCCTAATAAAACATGGATGACATTTGAGGCTCAATAATACCAGGATGCAATTGTTTCCAAAATGTAAGTGTACCTAGTAATTGTGCTTTTAGTATCCTAGAAACTTTATTTTCAAAACAGGTGGCTGGTTGGGTTTGGCCTGTGGGCCGTAGTTGGCTGGAGGCAGTGGGGACAGCCAAAGTCAGTACGGTCCTGGAGCTGTGAGGAAAGAGACCCAGCGCCAGAGAACCCTGGGGGGCATTGCAGGAGACCTAATGTCCCTCTGGACCCCCTACCGAAGCCTTGGATGAGCCTGGTCCCAAGCCAAGGATGCTAGCTCTGTCTTAGGTGAAGACTGTGAGGAGGTGACAGTGCTTCGGCCTTGCCCAGCATTGTTGCTGTGATGGGAGAGGGCTAGGAGGAGATTAATCTGCATCCCATCCCCCCTGGAGCTCCAGGGTGGCAGAAGCGAGGGATGCTGGATGCCTCACCACACCTCTAGGCTTCCCTGGTGCCGCCCGGTTTCCTTCCACCTTTGCCACAATTGTCCACCAGTAGAGAAGCAGTGTCCCTGTGCCTTTGACCATTTCACTGGGCAGCCACAGAATGTTCACCTGCTTCCCAAGGGAAGCCACAGTGTTTCACGCTTGCTGGGCAGCCTCTGCCCTTTTACGGAGGCAGGCAAGGGAGCAGGAGGCAGGGCGCATCACCAGCCCTTGCCCTGGGAGGAAGGGTGCGGCGGAGGCTGCTGTGAAAGGGCTGCCTCCACTCTGGGCGCACCTCATCCCCTCAGAGCTCCAAGTGGTTCTAATCCAACCAGAGTGTGAGACCCCCTGCTGGAAGCATGGCCTGTGGCAGGCAGCATTGGGATCATTCTGAGTGCCTGGAGATGTAGTATCGTCCGGTGTACCAGGACCTGCTGCTCAGGATTGTTATTTTAATAGGACCCCTGACTTTATTTTTTAAATACATCTTACAGTTTGAGAAGCATGGGCATCGGATGGTTGATTATGCGGTGGACCCCCAGAACGAGGCTCCAGGTTCTAAGAAACTTCAGCTGATCAGGGTCACCATCTGAACTGACAAAGACACTGGACAGTCTAGTGGCCAGGAGCTCCTTGGTGAGGAAAAGAAGTCAGCTGTTACTCAAGGAAATGGATCGTGAGCATGGGGCAGCAAAGACCTCCTGGGGAGCGGCGAGCAGGGCCCCCCACTCATGGCATCTGCAGGGACCCTCCCAGGCTATCTGTGCGCCGTGCCTGGCATGCTGCAGCCAGTGACCTCCCGAATCCTAACTCCTCAGGCTGTGCTGTTCCTCAGCCCCAAACTCAGCCTTCAGATCTACTGACAAAATCCAGCTTCTCTGCTCTGCAGGCCCTGGTGTCAGCTTGCATTTGGTGGTAGTTGGTGCAGAAAACTCTCCTGTGGAGCCTGCCTGTGCCCGGGGTCCCACCCTAGCATTGGCTTCTGGCTCTGGGCTGTGGTGGCCTGGGGAAGAGAGTGCTTTCGAAAACCCCTAGGTGATTCCCATAGACTGCCTCCTGTCCATGCCTCCACTTTCTGATGACCAGTCCCCTCCCCAAGTCCATTAGGCCTAAGGAGTGCGGTCTCCACCACCACCTGCAGCAGGCTACTGGCCCTGTCCAAGAGCCTCCTATATCCTGTCTATAGCTAGGCAAGTGATCCCTTTGTAAATACATCTGTCCTGCGTTATCCTTCCTTGACTGACCCACCTGTCAGGATCCTGATTGAGACAACTGGGAACGGTCACATCCTGAGAGAGGAGATGGCACCTCAACCCATGGTGGTGCCAACAGGGCAGGTTCACCAGGGTCTGAAAGCTCAGCCTTGGAACACAGCATATAACCAGGAGCGGTTTCCTTCAGAGAAATGTGTGTGCAGGGAAAACTTCACCACACCAGGCAGGGCCTGGCCAGCAACCAGACCCCAGCAAGGGCGGCAGCGGCCATCTGGGCAGATTGGAGCAAAAGCTAAAAAGCTAAAGG
The DNA here is from genome assembly GCA_007922755.1 of Pedetes capensis. Classification (NCBI taxonomy): domain Eukaryota; kingdom Metazoa; phylum Chordata; class Mammalia; order Rodentia; family Pedetidae; genus Pedetes; species Pedetes capensis. The sequence goes on along the minus strand of VMDO01016705.1, from coordinate 21,343 downwards.
CCCCTTTGTCCACAGAGTACAGCAAGATTCTTTTGCACATGGGTGGGATGCAGGGCTCGGTGACCCAGATAGTTGTTCCAGCTCTGAGGTTGTGAATCTGCGCATAGGCCCTCCTCCACTTCCCTCACAGCCCTCCAGGGGCCCAGCTGGTAGCTGGTTGTGAACGTGTTGACATGGAAGAAGAGGGGAGACTGGCACTTCCCTCATGCCTGGTTTTCACCTCCTGGCCTGGCTGATCTTAACTGACCCCAAGGGTACAGCTGGATGGGGGGTGGGGCGGGAACAGGACCCAGCGCAGAGGGTCAGAAAAGTCAGAGGGCGCAGTTCCCAGATGGATCAGAGGCTGGAACCCAGCCCCTCAGACTGTGGGCAACAGAGCAGACGACACCCCGGAACCTTCTGCCCAGAAGCTAGAAATGCCAGTTCCGGGCCGTGGGAAGTCTGGCAGGTCCAATTTAAGGCCACCTTGGGGTGAGAGATGGCAAGGCTGCTGGACATTGGCCAAGGGGGTCTGGGCCCCTAACAGAGTCCCCATGGAGTAGGACAAGAGTAGCCTGGGTTCCAGGCAACGTGGGTTCTGCAGGCTGGGCCCTGGCATCTTGGTGGTCATGGGGCTGAACAGCCACAGAAGAGACTTAAGGAAGGGGCCCTGAACTTCAAGCCCCCTGAGTAAAGGCCAAGGCCCCTTGCACCTCATTCCTTCCTGAGCGCTGGTGGGGGCAGGGATTGTAATGAATAGCACCGCAGGTCTCCGCCCTCCTCTGGAGCTCAAAGCTGCCCTTCCTGCCCCACCAGGACTGACTCAGCAGCCAAGGTGCAACTTAATTAGCAAGCCAGGGGGTCAAGTGGCTGGATGTGGAGAGCCGGTGAGGGCAGGTGCTGGGCAGTAGTTCTATCCTCTTCTCTTCCTGGCCAGGAACCAGGGCAAACCAGCCCATGCAGGCAAGGGCACAGAGCCGAGCATGACCAGCCATCCCCGTGTGCCTAGGACTGGTTCCGTTTTAACACTGTCCTGCGTAACCCTCTGGTAAAGAGTGGTGAGGCCCAGGGACTGAGGTCCCCGGCAGTGAGGAGTAAGGAGTGGCCACATGTACGGTGAGCAGTTGCTGGTGCCAAGGCAAAGCCGCGGGCTGATACCCGCAAGCCTGAGTGCTGGGAGGTGGCTGTTTGTTGCTGGCTGCTCTGAAGGACCAGGCAGCTGGGTGTTTGGGAAACAATTAATTAGGGGCCATTCTGACCCAAATACCTCCAATTCCGGGTCATTAGTCACCCTCATACAGGAGGAAGTAGATTCAGGAAAACCTTAAGCTCAAATAATACAGGCCAGGGGTGGCGAGGCCTGCCAGAATCCCAGCACTTGAGGGAATGAGTCAGGAGGACTGAGCTCAAGGCCAGCCTGGGCTACCTCATGAGAGCATGTGTCAATAAACAAACAAACAAATAGCACAGACTCCTTGGCCTGCTGACTTACTGTCCCGCACATAATACGGACTCAGAAAATGCTTAGTGAATAAGTGTGTGAGGATTCAGTTTGGCTGTTGCAGAAACAAGAAGTGAAATGGGAAGAGTGGAATGGGTGGGGCTGAGCGTGTTGAAAGGTAGAGGTCAAAATGAGAGGGCCAGAGCAGAGGCTATAGGAGGGCCAGGCTCCAGCAGGCAGACAGGAAGCATTCAGACAAGAATTGTCACAGGGCCTTGTGTTGCTCAGCTTTCCCACCACGGTTCTGTTTGTTTGGGGGCCTCCTTTCCGGCCGGTCTGGCCAGAGCTTCCAGTGCTCCCCCTTCTCTAACACACACTGCTCCTCCTATGGGTCAGGCGCCGGACTCAGCATTGGCAGGTGGACAGGCCAGGAGACACAGGCCATGCCCTCAGAAGGCCTGTGTGCAGGGGCACCCTGCCCGTGAGCGCATGTGCACACTTAGTCACCGTTTAGTGGAAGCGGTGATGTGTTAGGGGTAGGGCCTCCTTTGGAAGGCCATGGTGTGACCTGACTGATGGAAGTCAGACCCTGCAGAGCAGGAAGGATGCCATCCTGTGGTTGGGTTGGGCCCCCATGCAGCTCCTCCCTAAGTCCCTCACACCTACAGGCTCTGGGCTTGTTGCCAGACAGGACGGCCAGATGCCCTGGCTTGCGTGCCCTCCACTTGGCTCTCAGCCCCTCCCATGCTGGCCGGCTGACCCTGGCAGCAGACTCTTGACTGACTCACTCTCAGCTCCACCCTCTCCTGTCCCACTGACTTTGATGCTAGGTGTTTGCTTCCTGTGCCTCCCAACTCATTAAATCTTTATGTGCAGGGCTTCCTCTGCGCAGGCAGGGGGCTGCTGGGGCTCTGTTGGTGAGAGATGAGTCCCTGTGGCACTCACCATGGGTAGGGAGGAGGCATTGACCAGCCAGGTGCATGCAGTGGGCCCTGGGGAGGGTTGGGCTTGAAGGTAGGCAGACGGTGGGAGGCTGTAGCTCTTTCTCAGCTGTAAGTGGTTCCGTGAATTACAGCTTCAACTCTTAGTCCATCTGTCTCCATCACCCACTCATTCATTCATTCATTCATTCATTCATATTCTCTTTCAGCAAACTATAGAAACCCCTATGGTGAGCCAGGCAGGCTGCCAGGTCCAGGAAATACCACGGTACAGAAGACTGGCTCCTCTGCCACAGTGGGCTTCAGACTCGCAGATGTGTCCCATCTCAGAGCCTTCACACTCACTGTCCCCCAGTCAGGAGATCTTAGGCCCACACGTCTTGGTCAGGTTATCTCCTCTAGCCTCTAACCCTCAACCCAAAGGCCACCGCCTCTGGAAGGCTCCCCTGGCCTCTTCCCCAGGCAGGGCCCCGTGTGATGTTCTTGCCACACCCTGTAATTTTCTTTCATAGCACCTGTAATTATATATTTACGAGAGGGACTGTTCCAGTGGTGGTGATCTCCCCAGTCATTGCTGTCAGGGACTGATTTATTATTGCACTTACACTACCTAGTATGTGGTCATGTTCTAATAATACAATTGGATGGGTAGATGGATGAGTAGTTGGGTAGGTAGATGGTTGGTTGATTGGATTTAAGGATATTTGGATAGATGATTGAGTGACTGGGTGATTGTATAGTTGACTGGATGGATGGATGGATGGATGGATGGGTAGATGAACAGGTAGGTAGGTAGATGGTTGATTGATTGGATGGAAGGATAGTTGGATAGATGATTGAGTAATTGGGTGGTTGGATGGTTAACTAGATGGATGGATGGATGCATGGATGGACGGATGGATGGATGCATGGATGGACGGATGGATGGATGGATGGATGGATGGAAGGATGGATGGATGATTGGGTGGTTAGATGGATGGTTGGTTGTGTGGATAGATGGTTGGATGGATAGATGAGTGGCAGGATGGATGGCTGGATGGTTGGGTGATTGTGTGGATGGTTTTTTGTGTGGATGGATGATTGACTGGATGGATGGATGGATCAGTCAGTTGATCAGTCGATCAATCAGTGGAGCTGAGGCAGAGGGAAAGCAGGATCTAATTAGGAGACAGAACCAGGAATCAGGGTAGGAAAGAGGTGAAAGTTGGTGAATGAGCCCCAGCAGAGAAGAGGGAAAGCTGAAGAGGGAGTTGACCAGAGACAACCCACTGGATTCAGTCTGTGCATGCAGGATTTCACCTGCTTCAGGGTGAAGCAGAGAAAGGAATGTCAGGGAACAACCAGGGTTCTGAGTGAGGGTGAAGGGACTTGAAATAAGGGACAGATTTGGAGGCATGGCATAAAGAACATGATTGGTAAGCTTGAGGTCTCCATTGAGGCAATGAAACGGAAATTTCAAGTTATTTTTTGCCCCTGTGCTAGTTAGGATCTTATGGCTAGCTGCACTGAGAAATAAATCCCACAGTTTTGGTGACCTGACGCAGTAGAAGTTTGGGCTGGATTCTGCTTTGTGCCTGTTGGGTTCTCCTGACGCAGGCTTTGATGTGGCGAAGGCCCTGGGCTGTCCCCATCTGGTACCTCCACCTGTACCATCAAAAAGTTCATCTGGCATCTCAACTTTCTTCCAAACTTTGTGTGTCATGGCCCTGTACCTGCCACGGAGCTGGAAGTGCCAAACTCTCCCTTTGTTGGGCTTCCTAGCCAGGGCACAGTGCATGGCCCAGACCATCTCCCAGACTGCGGTTTGGAAGGTGATGCCGCAGAAGCCGCAACCTCTCAGTATCCATCCTGTGGAGGGAGGCAACAGCAGTGTCTGCCTGGCCAGTGTTCAGAGGCTGGAGTGACAACCATGGGAGCTGCGGCATCAGTGGTTGCTGTCCACAGATGGCAGTTCTGTGGCATAATCGACATTGTTCTTTGCTGTGCATTGCCTGGTTGTCCTTTCAGAAATGTCATGGAACTACTTAATGTTGTTTACATCCTTTCCCTTTCCTGCTTAAATTCACCAGAATTGTCCTCTGTTGCCTGCAACTTCACACTTCATTTCATGCAGACAGCAGCTGGACAGGCAGGTAGAGGACTCAGGAGACACAGGCCAGGGAGACCCATGGAGGCAGCTGAAGCCATAGGAGTGGATGCAATTGCTCTGCAAGTTGGCACCATAGCAATGCAGGTGTCCCTGGCTGGAGTCCTGAGAAAGGGTGGGAGAGAAGGAACTCTCAAGGGTGAAAGAGGAGGAGGGAGACGCTGAGCTCCCTTCCTTGCCCGCTGAGCCCCTGCTTAGAGACTGCTGTTGGAAACCAGCTTCTGGTCCAACAAAGCCAGCCACCTGCCTCTTCAGGCCACATTCTCTTTGAGCTGATGTCCTGCTGCCTCTGTGGTGACACCACTGTGTCTATCAGGCTTTGTATTCTTAAGGCTGTTATGTGGATAATTACAACACCCCCTGCGTAGGATGGCAATGTCAAATATGTGACATCTGTGACACCCTCCTTACCAGTGCCTTCTATTGCCAATACCAACACCTCTGGGAACAGCAACAGTCACTGCTCCCCAACTTCAGAATACTCAGCCTAGTTCTTTTTTTTTTTTTTTGTGGTACTCAGGGTTGAACCCAGGGCCTCGCACCTGCATGCTCTGCAAGTGCTGGACCACTGAGCTGCACCTCAGCCCATATTTTTGATTGTTTGAGACAGGGTCTCACTAAGTTACGCAGACTGCCTCTGGTCTCGAACTTGTGATCCTCCCGCCTCCACCTCCTGAGCCGCTGGGATTACAGGCGTGCACCACCACGCCCGGCTCAGCCTAGTTCTTTGCACAGCCCTGCAAGTCCAGGAGAGTTAGCGCATGACCTGCTGCCTCAGATGGCCTTAGTAAAGCATGGTAGCTTGGGTTAATAGCTTTGCGGTTTACACAACATTTTCATATATGCTATCTTTTTTGCATTTCTCAACTTTATGAAATATAGTCATCCCTTGGTGTGCTTGGACCCAGATCTGAAGATGCTCAGTCCCTTATGTAAAATAGCAGATTATTTATATATAACCTACCCACATCCTCCCGTATACTTGAAATCATCTCTAATAACTTATAATATCCAAAACAATGTCAATGCTGTGGAAATAGTTGTTATACTGTATTGTTTAGGGAATAAAGACAAGAAAAAAGTCTGTGCATGTTTAATGCAGACTCAACTTTTTCCTTTTTTTTTTTTTTGCAGTCCTCATGGCTTACACACAGGGCCTCATGCTTCTTGCAAACACTGTACCCCTGAGACACACCCCCAGTCCATTATTTATTTATTTAGTTAGTTAGTTATTTTTAAGTCAGGGTCTCACTAAGTTAGACAGGCTACTTTTGACCCCCACACTTGCAATTTTCCTCCCTCCACTTCCCCAGTCACTGGGATTAAAGCCATAAACCACTGTGCTTGGCTTTTTCCTTATATTTTTGATCATTGGTTGGTTGAATCAGTAGATGTGGAACCCTTAGATATGAAGAGCTGTCTGTAGTTGGTACCAGACTTATTTTAGAAATGAGAGAATTTTATCTCAAGAAATTAAATGACTTGATTAAATTTACGCGTATAAAACATGAGAGAGTCAGGATTTGATCTCAGGGCTCTGGATTATAAATCCCAAGTCTTTATCTCTACCACCTAGGTATTCACCAACTCTGTGTCTTACAGATTACAAGAACTACTTAATGAATTTCAAGGAACAGAGAAAGTTGCTAAAGCTCTTGAGCTGGTGCACCGTAGAGTGATGGTTTCCCCAGCTGGGGAAGGTTATGCTCTGGATCAAGTGGGTGCAACCTGCCATCTGTAGTTGGAGTTTAAGAAATGTTGGGTTCTACATTCTCAGTCATGAAGTGAACCAGTAGGGAGGGAGGACACAGAAATCTTCAGCATTCCGACAGGCAGACCTTCAGTGTTTGGAAAATTGTACCAATGGGAGCAGAGACATAGCCATGGAGATCTGGGGACAGAAGTTTGTCCCATAATTGACAATTTCTTTTAATAAAAGTAAACATGTTCTGGTCTTTTAGGATAGATGCATGAGGCCCAGTGAAGGTGATGGGCACAGGGATGCTCACACCCATTCTAAGTGGGAGGAGAGAGCCACAAGTGGCATTTTCCAGGCTCCCTTGCAGCTATAGTGTAAGATGTGAATGACCTCCAAACCAACCAGATGTATTTGCATGTGATGTTGGGTTTTGGAGAGAGAGAGAGATGTGGCAGAGGCATGGTAGAGGATGAATGAAACTGGAGGCTTCCAGTGGCTTCCTGATTCAGGAAGCTTTCTGGAGGTGAATAAGATGGCGTCTTCCTCCTCTGAAGCTGCTTGATCACACAGAAGAGAAGGGCTCATGGCCACACAGTTCTCTGTTGTGGTTTTGGGAGTCCTTCCGGGAGGCTTCTTCCAGGAATGTTGTTTTAGTGCTTCCAGTGGCTCTGTGATCTGCTGTTAACCCTTAATAAATACCTTTCTGTTTATACTACCAGGATTCTGTGGTCTGCTGGCAGGAACTCTGACCAGCACCCCATGCCTCGGAGAAATATGTCTTCCTATACCTGGGCTCTTTCTGGTAACTCACAGGCCTTCAGAGAAGCCCGCTGTGCATGTGAGCTGACTGGTTACCCTCTGCTAGGATTAGGACTTGCCACTGCTCTGCTTCCGTAAGTTTCTGGCTGTCTTCTTCCTAACACAGAAGCCAGCCATGCTGGGAGTTCCACCAGCTTCCCGCTGGGAAGGTGGTGACTGTTCCTGATGTCTCTGGAAGAAAGGAAACAGGAGCAAAGAAGTGTTTGTTCTGCTGCTGGGAAGAAAGGATAGAGCTATATCTTCAGCGCCTCTCTCAATAACCTGGCCCAGGGGCTGCTGTCTCTGATTCCAAGCCTTATCTTTTAGTACTCTGTGTGTGTGTGTGTGTGTGTGTGTGTGTGTGTGTGTGTGTGTGTGTAGAGAGAGAGAGAGAGAGAGAGAGAGAGACATAGACAGAGACAGACAGAAAAGGAACAGTCTCCTGGGGGAATTTGTGTAAACTAAACCCTGGGTCTTGCCGCTTCTGATACCTTTGACTTCTTTGTGTCTTCGACTTCTACATTCAGATGCTTTGACATTTTGGGGTCTTGCTGGCCCTGGAGGGACTGCCCTCTCAGCATTATTGAAATGCAAGCCAACTAATCAGAGCCCAAATCTCCAACTACCTCCTTTACATTCCTGTGGTAATCACTCCAGGGTGAGGTACCTTCCACAGGGACCAGTGCCAGAGTAGGAAAACCAAAACTGTAGTTGAAGAATTGCAACTGGAGACTCAGTTCACAAGTCAGAGGGTTAAAAACTGTGAGCGGCTCACCCACATTCCTAGACAAATGAGTTTAAAAACTACGCAAAACCCTGCCCGTTTGGGCTGCAGGTGGATCTCAGGGGTACTGCAGTGGTACCAGCATTTGGGAGGACCTGAGTTCAATCTCCAGCACTGAATAAATAAATAAATGATAAAAAAATAAAAAATAAACCCCTGCACATGAATGTTTATAGCAGCTTTATTCGGTGTTGCCCAAACTTGGGAGCAATCCAGATGATTTTTAGTAAGTGAATGGATAAATAAACTATGGTATATCCAGACAATTTGACGTTGTTTGTTGTTAGGTGCTGCCAAATCAGGGTCCAACTCACAGCAACCCTACGTACAACAGGCAAAACACTATTGTCCATGTTTCTCTGCTACTCATAGGGTTTTCAATGGCTGATTATTTTTTGGGAGTGGGTTGCTGGGTCCTTCTCCCCAGCCTACAGCACCTGGTGTTCCCAGGCGGTCTCCCATCCAAGCACTAACCAGGTCCAACCCTGCTTAGCTTCTAAGATGTGATGGGATCAGATGCCACAGTGCTACGGCTGCAGGCAAATTTGACATTATTTAGCAATAAAAAGAAATGATCTATCAAACATGAAAAGACAAGAAGGAACCTTTAATAATACAAAGTAGAAAATTCAACCTGGAAAATCCGTAGACCATGTGATTCCAACTCTATGACCCTTTGGAGAAGGCCAGCTATACCTGGGTGGTGCTCAGCGGATGGGGATGGGGAGCGATGGCTAAGGAGGAATAGGCGGCTCACAGGATTTTAGGACAGTGAACAGACTCTGATACTCTGCTGGTGGGTTCGTGTCATTATGTGTTTGTCCAGACACATAGACTGTCTAACATCAAAAGTGAATCCGAAGCAAACTGTGGACTTCAGGTGATAATGCTGTGTCCATGTACATGCCTCCTTGCTTTTTTCATGGAGTCCATCAGTTGTAACAAATGGACCACCCATGTGGGATCCTGATTGTGGCAGTGGCTCTCCCTGTGTGGGGCTTGGGGTAAATTGGAAATCTCTGTACCTTTTGCTCAGTTTTGCTATGAACCTAAAACTGCTCTAAAAAATAAAGTATTTTAAAAAGGAACTTCTGACTCCTCTCCACGTTTTGTTGTTGTTGCTGGATATCGAACCCAGGGCCTGGTGCAGACTGGGCAAGCGCTCTCACGGAGACCTGCTCCTGCCCTCTCTTCTGCCCCAGGTAATCCTATCCCTGCTACCCCAAGCACAAAGAACTATTTTTTCTGTTGCTAAAGAAAGGAGCTGTTTTTTTTTTAAAGTAATTTTATTGAGGTAAAATCTGCATATCATAAAATGCACCCAGGAAGTCTGATGTGGGTTTGTTTTTTTTTTTTTGGTTGTTCGGTTTAATGAGTTTTTACATGTATAAACCCCCCATGTAACCATAAGCCAGCACAACCGAGATAGGGACTATGTTCCCCATCTCAAGAAGTTCCCTACTGCCCCTGTGCAATCAATTCCCATATCCCAAGCCTAGAAAGCCACTCATTTGTTTTCTCCACCCTTACACAATTCAGTTTGCATGTTTAAGAATTTCATATACACAGTATTGTATGGTCTGGAATTTCTGGTTTTGTTTGTTTTGTTTTGTTTTGTTTTTCTGTCTGGCTTCTTTTATTTTTGGTACGTTTTTTGGTCTGGCTTTCTTTTACTGTTTTAAAGTTTTATCTACGTTGTACAGATTAGCAAGTCAGTCCTTTCTGTTGCTGATCAGGATTCCATGTATAGATCCAGTTTTGTTTCCCATTCCCCCTGTTGGTGGGCATTTGGATTGTTGCCACCTTGGGTTATCTCGAAGGCAGTTGCTGTAAAATCTGAGTACACTTCCTATGTAGCCATATTTTTATCTCTCTGAGTACAATACTGGAACCTGTATGGTAATCTTGTTTCTAAGAAACCACCAGACCCTACTGAAGCAATTACAGCACTTCATACTCGCCAGCCAGAAGGGCGTCTGTCCGTCGGTTTCATTTCTGCCATTCCAGAGGACATGGAGAGGCCATCTCTCTCCATGGTTTTAATTTACATTTCCATGTCCACTGATGAAGTTCAGCTCTGTCAATTTCCCTATTCACTGTTTTTATACATATTATAAAATGCGGCTTTGAATCCTTGGCCCATTTTAAAATTTGAGTTTTCTTCTTGCTATGAGTTATGAAAGTTCATTATACGTCCAAATACCAATCCCTTGCCGCAAACACAAGTCATGATGTTTTCTCAGGTCTTGTCCTCTCATTTTCTTCACAATGTCCTTTAAATACTTAAATTTCGATGAAGCCCAATTTATTGCCTTTTTTCTTTTATAGTTTATGAGATGGCCGGCTTTTTTTTGTAAAGCGATCAGGTTCTTCCTGATCATCAGGAACTCTAGTAAAATAAACAAGAGAATGAGGACTTTTAGTCTCAGAGATAGGGAAATGCAGAGAGGGTCCTGGAGAGGAGGAAATGTTAGGGGAAGGTTCCAGAGGGGATGCTTGAAAACCAAGGGGACGCAGACCGGCCAGGGATGGATTGCGTTAAACTTTGCAAACCTTGAGGCTTTGGGGATTACTCACAGGGCATGGGTGGCTCAGGAGTCTTTGCTTGCAGCTCCCCCCAGAGGAAGAATTCCTCCAAAAGTCCCCACTGAGATGCCCACTAGAAGCTACACCAATGCCAAGTTCCACCCCCAGCCAGTCCTTTACCTCTCAGATATCCCAGCATCACCTGCAGCTGGGGCAGAAGGAGCTGGTGATGGGCACCTGAGGGGAGGGTCCTCTGGAGGTCTCGAGAGGGGCTTCTGACCCTACCTTGCCCCCTGCAAGACCTTTGATGGCACCATTACCGTTACAGTCCACCTGACCAAGCTGTAGACTTTTGGTCCTTTGAGTTGCTATGGTGATGGGGCTCTGGTCCCCAGAGGTCACTTCAGGTGTTCTGTGCAGGGTAGTCATCACGTCCAGCCTGTGTCCACTGCACAACAAGGGCGGCCGCTAAACTGGGGCAGTGGAAATGACGTGGTAGCTGGTATTTCCTGCCTGCTTAGTATGTCCTGGTCGCTGCTGTGGTATGTTCAGGTGTATCAACTCATGCAATCTTCACAACAACCTTTGGAGTCAATACTGTCATTACCCTATTTTACATATAGGGAAACTGAGTCACGGGATGATTAGAATAATTCCCCCAAGGTTATGCAACTAGTAAATGTCAGGGCCAGGATCTGAAGGTGTATGCTGTGGCTCCAGGCTCTTACCCACTGTGCTTTGCTGTATCTGGTCAAGCAGGACTTGTGGCTTGAAAGGCGTCAGGCAAGGAGGCTGACCAGCTGGCTGCGGGGTACTGTTTGAGTATCCATTGGTGTCCACCAGAGTACCAGCCAGGCTTCTGCACCCACAAGCCATTCAGTCATCACCTTCGGAGGAGCTAAGCCAAACCTCTGGAGCCCCCATACATGGTACACAAAAATACAGAAGTCATACAGAAAGCAGGGGAGGAAGAGCAGAGGCCCGCGGTGTTATCAGGGGGACACCCAGCACGGGTAGGTGAGTCTGGAGCACGGGTCCAGGAATCTGACAGCAAAACCTCAGTCCTTGTATTCAGCATATCAAAAGATCTCTGAGCTTAATAGGAAAAACAAAAACAAGACAAAACAACAACAAAAAACCAGTAAAACATCACATGCAAGCTTGACTTAAATTGTTGTTGTTAGGTGCCGTTGAGTCAGGTCTGACTCATTGTGACCCCATGTACAATAGAGTAAAACACTCCCCGGCTTGGTGCCAGGCACACAATCTTTTTTATGTTTAAGCCCATTGTTGAGTTACTGTGTCAACTCATGTAGTTGAGGGTCTTCCTTTTTTGGTTGACCTGCCACTCTCCCAAATATGATGTCCTTCTCCAGGGATTATTCCCTCCTGACAACATGTCCAAAATATGTAAGATGCAGTCTAGGCATCCTTGCTTGCAAGGAGCATTCTGGTTGTACTTCTTCTAGGACAGATCTATTGGTTCTTTTGGCAGTCCATGGTATATTCAATATTCGTCTCCAGCACCATAATTCAAAAGCATCAATTCTTCTCCTGTCTCCCTTGTTCAGTGTCCAGCTTTTACAACCATCTGATGTGACTGAAAATATCATGGCATGAGTTAGGCGCACCTTCTTCTTCAATGTACATCTTTTCAACACTTTAAAAAGGTCTTTTGGGGCAGCTTTTCCCAAAGCAATGTGTCTTTTGATTTCTTGACTGCTGCTTCCATGGGTGTTGATTGTAGAACCACATAAAACAAACTCTTGGACAACTTCAATCTTTTCCCCATTCATCATGAAGTTGAGTACTGACTCACTTGTAAGGATTTTTGTTTTGTCCATACTGAAGGCTGTGTTCCTTGATCTTCCTTAGTAAATGTTTCAAATCATCTTCACTTCCTGTAAGCAGAGTTGTGCCATTTGCATAATGCAGGTTGTTAATGAGTCTTCCTCCAATCCTCATGCCACATTTTTCTTCATAAAGTCCAGCTTCTCAGATTATTTGTTCAGCATAGAGATTGAAGAGGTGTGGTGAAAGGATATGGCCCTGACACACACCTGTCTCAACTTTAAACAAGGCTATCTTTCCTTGTTCTGTTCAAATGACTGTCTCCTGGTCCATGTACAGATTTTTCATGGGTATAACTAGGTGCTCTGGTATTCCCATTCTTCACAATGTCATCCATAATTTGTTGTGATACACAGTCAAATGCCTTGGCAGAGTTGTACTGGGATGTGGGGGCTAGTGTGTTGATGTGATGCTGAAAGCTATGCTGCCCGTAGTACCAGCAGCGTCACCCGTGTTGGATAGGTTTCATCTGAGCTTCCAGAGTAAGACAGCCTAGGGAGCAAGACCTAGCATTCTACTCCCGAAACAATTAGCCATTGAAAACCCTATGAATAGCAGAGAAGCACTGTCAGATAAAGTGCCAGAAAACGAGTCTGGCTGCTGGGGAAGAGTTGCCTCTTCCAAGCTTGATGGGAATGGAGTGAAGCCCCAGGGACCTGCATTTGCTGATGTGGCTCAACTCCAAATGAGGAGAAACAACTGTAAACTGACTTAAAAAGGAAAAACAAGTCAGGCCCCAAGCAGGAAAGTCGGCCAGGTCTTACAGCCTGGGGGTTTAGACCTTGAGGAAAGCTGTAAATGTAAGGGGTAAAAACTGCATGATCTCAACCCCAAGAAGGGGAATTGATGTGTAATCATGGAGAAGAATAAAGTTAATTGTAGTCAGGAAGAAACATGAGCACCAAACGCAGGAATTGATTCTGAATGTGCATCATCTCTTACAGCACTAGAAAAAGTGAAAAGACGTGTTTATTGTTGTGGAAGAAAAAGCTGAGGAAGGAAGAGGGATTAAGTTCATCTCAGTACTTGGAGATCTATGCTTTAGATCCCCAAAATTTAGAATTTGTGTCCCCAGAGGGGAAGCAGTGTTCCCCAGGGAGTGACAGGAAAGATGGACAGCCTTTTAGATTTATGATTGTCCCAAGAAATGGCCACTTACTTGAAAATGTTTGTCTTGAGGGATGGTGGTTCCTCCCCAGGATTGCCTGTTTCAAGGGTATTGATCCCCCTTACAGACTGAGAATTCCCCATTTAGATACCTGCTTAAAGCTTTTCATCATTAGGGGGAGCTTTTGCCCTCTGCCCTTTTGCAAGGCTGCAGGTCAGAAGTGAACCTTGGATCCTTTAGGGAGGAAAGGTTTGAGTTCCCCGGATTGTCTGGTGGAGACTTGTCGCATTCCTGCATGCCTAGAATCACTATCCTGTGCTGGAGTCCATGGGGCTCAGAGGGTGGTCTTCAAGAGACGCTGACAATAGCACAGCCCTGGGTACAGAGCATGAGAGCCAAGTGAACCCAGAGTGGGGCCTGTGGCCCACAGCAGCTAGAGGCTGTGCCCCAATGTGGAGAGTCCTTGGGGTGCTGGGTCCCCTACCCAACTAGGGGAGCAGAGAGACCTGCCTTTTCCAAGAAAGGGAGGCTTGCTTGGACCGAGGGTGGCAGGATCGCCTCAGCCCCCGATGACACTGGCACTGGGCTGCTGAGGACACAGGCCCACCAGCAGACTAAGGGAAAAGTGGAAAAGCTTCCTTCAGGGACTGCCAGGGCAGCACAGTTGTCACAGGGCAGGGGGTCAGTGCTTTCACAAGGGAGATAGGGGCAGAGTTCTGGAGGCAGCTGAAGCCACAGGAAGACCTGGGGCAGAGGGGAAGGAACACAGTCCCAGACAGCACCACTTTTTCCTCAGCTGTCTCATGGGAGGGAGGCTGTCCTGAGGGTGGAGGAGGCCTTGAAAGGAGCAAGGAACCGGCTCTGGAGTGAAACCAGGAGCCGGGTGTGGATGCTCTGGCCGGGTTAAATTTTCTCACCACCTAGCTTGTCATGACCAGGCCAAAACTACAGAAAAAAACCTATATTTTATGTCTCACAAAAGGAGGTCTCTGAGCACTGACAGTTGCTGTTGTTGTTGTTCTATGTGAAGGAGAGGACACCATGCCCAGGGAGACGGCGTCCCGTCCAACCCAGGAAACCTAGGGGAATTTTAGGGTGTTGCTGGTTTCCAGGCCATCTCCTTTGAACCCTGAACTTGGTACAGCTGGCTTGCCCACACTCTTCCCAGCCCTGTTTGTTATTCTTCCCTTCCTAGGCAAGTTGGTGTCCTGTTAAAGGGTGACTGTGAGACTCTCAACTTGGCCAGGGCAGATAAGCCAAGGGGTGCGTTGAGTTCTGTGTGTTAGAGACTGGTGAGTAGGGACCATCTGAAAAACCGGAATTTGGAAGCTGATGCTCTCCTCCCGGTGCCTGTCTGTGTAAACTAGAAACAGGAAAAAGTGCGTGAGAGCCCCTGCTTGGTGATGGGAGCTGGGGTAGCTTGGGAGGAGGGAAGTGTGAAGGGGGAAATTGTATCCCTGAAACAGTACAGCGAGGGAAAACGGGGAAAAGTGTTTCTGCCACAGCAGCAGGAGAGACCCCTGGTGGGCCCGTGCTGTTCAGAGGCTTCTTATTTCTTAATGAAGTCCTAGGAAGCTGCATTTGGACCACAGAAACATGGATGCTGTGTCCTGAACACCTAACAGTTATAAATATAAATGCAAACAAAACACGTTAACAACTCTGGAAACCAGGATAATATAACCTTTCTATTAACATCTTTATCATGAAACAAAGCAATATAGTATGACAAACTAACCAATTTAAAAGGAGTGTTGAATCTACATCATATTTATGATAGAAGAAGCAAGTTAAGATCACCTGTTTTGTGGATAAACTTTGCAATTCCGTTGCAAGTCTCTGGTCAGGCAGCAACAGCTTGGTTTTAAAATGACCAGGTTCCGTTTTGGTTTTGCTTCTTTGTTTGTCTTTAGTTCCAAGTCTCAGAGTTAACTCTTAAATGCCTGAATTTTAACTAGGCCAAGCTGAGATAAGAACCTTGAATGACCGGTTTCCTTACTGACAAGAAGACAGAAAAACCAGATACTCGAGAGGCAAAAAAAAAAAAAACCACCAAAAATCTCTGTATTGTATGTAGCCCTGGATTCCTTTTAAGGTGTGACTCTTGGTGGAAACGGCACAGGAAGAGACTTATCCTGTAGACTTCAGGGGATGCCTTCCCTGTTTTGAAAGTTAATCAGCAGAGAGGGAGATACTTCACAACTGAAAGTTTCTCTTCCTTGCCTTCCCTCAGAGATAAGCAGATAATGGCCCAGTCTATAGGAATTGCTGTTTTCTAAAGGGGGCAGGAAGAAGAAATCCCGTTGTTGTAATGAGTGGCCATCACCCAAGGTCTCCAGCAGGGAGACTCCTGTGTGGGCCCTGTGGCCTGGGGTGGGGAAGCAGGGCATGGGCCAAGCTCTGGATGCAGTTTAAGGCAGCAAAAGAATGCACAGGGAGGGGCATCCTTGGGCCTCCAGTGCTCCAAAGGCAGGGAGGGCAGGGCTGCAGCCACTGGCTCCTTTATGGTGGGGAGGATGGAGTTTGCGGCTGGCTGCAGCACAGCAGAAAGAGGCAACATGAGTGCCTTAATCTCTCAGTTCCTAAAATACTAATCCTGGACCCTGCTACAAAGGGGAGGGGACAGGGAGTGGAATTGTTAATTCCCATTCCCTTGGCCTCATGGCTGTTGGCTATAAGCAGACAAGAACACAGAAAAGAAGGGCTGACACATGCTCTGTCTTGAGAAGAACCTGGAAGAGGTACCCAGGGAAAAGATAAGGAACCTCCTCCTGAAAGCAAGAGTGTAGACGGGAAGATGAGGTTAGATGGAGAAGGTGTAAAACAAAAAGCCAAAGGAGTAGAGGAGCGTCTAGAGAGGTCTCCAGGGAAGAGCAGAGTCCTTTGCCTCTCCTGAAGGCAAGGCTGCTGGGCTTGTGTTCCGGGATCACAGTGTTGCAGCCTCTGGTTCCTGGGGCCCCAGCTTGTGTGTACCCCTGCCTCGTGGCCTGGAAATGAGCTGAATCTAGGTGTTTCTGTTTCCTCCTTCAACACCATGCGCTGCCTGGAGGGTGGAAGGGCTTCCAGTGCCTGCCGTGCAGGTTTTAGGGGCCCCTCCTCCCTGCAGTGGCCCCAAGAGTTAGAATCCTGGGCCACCATGTGGGCTGGCTCAAAGGGAAGGGAAAGGGAGAAAAGATGGAAACATCCAGAGTCCTGAGCGAGACCTCCAGTGGCAGAGTGGCTGCCCCAGTCTTAGATTCCGGCACCTGAGAAAAGTTAGACACAAAGCAGAGTTTAGTGAAGCAGCCATTTTTAAGGTTAGGGAATTTTTGCCAGGAAGAAGGAGTCAGGGAGAGACAGAAAGTGTGATCTCTCTCCCACATGGGGCTGGCCAGAGTTCCACAATTACTTAGGAGGAAACCTCTTTCCACTGGAGAGCCTGGGTCAAAGTGGTGTTGTTGTTAGGTGCTGTCAGTCATGTCTGACTCATAGCAACCCTCAGGGTTTCAATGGCTGATTATTTTGGGATTGCCTTGGGAGTGGATTGCCATGTCCTTCTCCCATTTTTGTGGTGCTGGGAGTCTAAACTGGGACCTCAGAGACTGCTGAGTGGCACTCTACCAACTAAGCTAAATCCCAGTCCTGGTCAAAGTGTAGGAGGAATAAATGCAAGGAGACCAGGAGCCAATAAGAGGCTGCCCTGAGAAGTTCTGGGGGACCTTGACTGAGGGAGATATTAGAATGTTACCTTTGTAATCCAAGTCACGGCGCCATATGTTATCAGGCAGATGCAAGGAACATGGGCAGTCAGGTCTGGAAATCTGGCAGCAAAACCTTGGTCCTTGTACTTGGTACATAAAAGAATTTGTACCTGACACAGGAGTTATAGTGGTGAGTATGGATAAAGTTTATTAAAGCTAGTACTCCTTTAAGGAGTAATTACTAGGAAAACTGAGGCACTTGGAGAAGCTTTGGGAAACCTAAAAAGGAAAAACCTATGTACCCTGGGCGACTCTGCAGAAGGATAGCTCTGTTAATTTTTCAGAAGAAAATTTGCCTGGGATAAACAGAAGATGATGGGCCCAGGAGAAGAGGGAGACCTGCACATGGTTGCTGAAGAGAGAACAGAGCAGAGGGTGAGGAGCAGAGAGAAAGGAAGATAGAGGAGTGGAAGGAGAGAGGGAGGGGAGAAGAGTGAGAGCATGGATGCCTGTTCCCTCTGTTATTGTTGTTAGGCGCCATCTAGTTGGTGTCCGATTCATAGAGGCCCTATGGACAACAGGCAAAACACTATTGTTGTGCTTCTCTGCTATTCATAGGGTTTTCAATGGCTGATGATTGTTTTTTGGGAGTGGGTTGCTAAGTCCTTCTCCCAAGCCTATAGCACCTGGTGTTCCCAGTGGTCTTCCATCGGAGTACTAGCCAGGACCGACCCTGCTTATCTTCCAAGATCTAATGGGATCAGATGCCACGGGGCTATGGCAGGTTCCCTCTAGTTTTATTCAAATTAGGGCTCATCCAGTGTGATGTCAGCCCTGGGTGCCCAGCTCTGGGTGCCTCATGTGACGTGGGTCTCGGGTCTCTGTTTTGTAAAAGGCTTGAGGCCTTGGATAGGATGTGGGACCCATTTGAAAATGTCCTCCCAGTATCCCCAGAGATGCAGGTGGCTTCATCCATGGTGGTGGAAGGCAGGAGCCGTTTTCAATCCTCTTCTCCTCCACGTTGCCCCCTAGTGCCTGAGCCAAGCTGCCAGTCTCCAGGAATGTTCTCCTGAGGTTTCGCCTGGAGCGTCCGACGACTTGAAGCCCGTTTCCACCCCTGATTGGAGCCTCCCTCCCTCCTGGACACTGCCCCACTGTTTGCCTCTCCTGTCTCCAATTTCCTCTCCAGCCTTTTCCTATCATGTTTGTCTACTGGCCTTGTTTGTGCCCCAGTTGTGTAGGCCCTCCAGGGGGGCTCAGCAACACACAGAAAAGATGCACGTGTGGGGATTCTTCCTTAGAGTGTCAGGGTAGGATCTGGCTGCTGTTTCCCAGAACGAACAGGTATGTCTGAGCATTTGCAGATACATGTATGCAGTTGACAGTATCAGAGGGAGACCAGATGAGAGGCGGGAAACTTGTACATAATTAAGATTCACTTCTCTTTAAAGATCTGTGGTTAAAAAAGACCTTGAAAGGGCCAAAGCCTGAAGGGCTCAACATAAGAGAAAATATTCATGAAGTTAAAGTCTGATGCGTCTTGGAGCTAAAATGAACTATTAATGGCCCTCACCTTTGGTGAGGTTTAAGCAAGGCCCAAGGTCACAACCACTCGTGTATTTTAAGAAGATTTATCCTTAATGGAAGATCTTCAACTCTCAAATATGGACATTTTACGTCCTCGTTTTGAATTATATTCGTTACATAGTAATTATACGTGACCCAGTTTCATTTCGAGCCCCACAGGGCTTGACTGAGAACACAAGGCCCCCAGATGAGGTCAGAATGTTGCCAAGGAACAGGTGGCTGGATACTGGAAACAAACTGGCCCCCAAGGTCAGAATGCCCTTGATACCAAGAGACAGAAGCCCACCATCAGAAAACATACTTGCTCCTGCCCTTTACTTTGAGTCTCTGCTGCCTATGCCTCCCAAGAAGCCCCTAACCAGCCCTACAGCACTGTAGCCTCGCTCAGCTCGGGGCCGCCTCCCCTGGTGTCTGTATGCCGCCCCCCGCCAGATTTTCTCAAGCAGGCCTCATTTCCCCAGCGTCATTCAGAATGTATCAGTGCATCAAAGCAGGAAGGCCTAGCTTTTACACCGTAGTAACCGTCACCTCTGGTTTTTCTTGTGGCTGGTTGGGTATGAAGCAATTGACACCAGCTAACTGGAGCAGGTCAAAAAGGTCAAGGACCCGCAATTAGATGTGCTCATTGGGCCCAGGGCTATGGAAGCCAGAGGGGAGGCTTCCAAGGGGCGGGAGTGGTCACGATGAAGACGCACCTCTGGGAACAGGGATCCCACACATCCCTGTACGCGTCCCCATGTGCTGTTCTCAGCATTTTGTCTTCATCCACTGGATACCTGATTCTCCAGGCAGGGTGGGATGTACTAGTAAATGCTGCGATTGGACGTACACATGGCCAAGTGTGAGGTCCGTGATCCCGCTGGACGATGTGCTCGGCCACAGTGTAAATGCCTCATTTTGGGTTTTGTTCATTCAGGACAAAGTCTAAAAGCAGAGATGAACTCTGGGTACCATCTTTCCCCTGGGAGAGCCTACGGGAGATGGCTGGAGTTCTCACTAGTGAGGGACAGAGATGACGGAGGTCAGACTGACCCCATCCAGAGGCCCAGGGAAAAGGAAAATACTCCCCGAGGACTGGGACCAGTGGGTGATCAAGACAGAGAGCCAGGCAAAGAGATCCAGGTCTTCTGACACTTGGACCATGGCAGACCGCTGCATTGCTGAAGCCCCTTAGTGTTCCTGAGGAACCTTATCACCTGACTGGGAGCCCGGTGAGAGAAGAGCCTGCAGAAGAAGTTGGGGGACCGGCACGCACAGAGCCCAGGGAAGGAGGGCCACTGGTGGCCAAGCAAGCATCAACCCACTCAGAGACACATGGTTAGGTGCTGGGACTTCCTGCCCATGGCTGTCCACTCATTTGCATTAACTCACTGGCCAGCTCAGGTGAATGGTACCTGTTTACACTCATTTTCTTGCTCACCTAACGACAGTGGGGAGGTTTTCCAACACACTAGGCCAATCCGAGAAGCTGTCGTGAGGAGTTGAGATGAAAGGCATGGAGGGGGAGGAGGGTTGGAGGAAACCCATTTGGACTTCCGTGGGCCTTTGGCATCCAGGGTAAGACTCTCCACTGCCTCTTTGGATAAGGTCACCCACAAGGCCCACGTAAAACCTCAGGAAACAGTCTGATTTTTTTTGCATACCAGAGCAGCTGGGAGGTCACATTTTACCCTTTAAAAATGTAAATCCATTGCAAATTAATTTACAAATTAACATTTGCCTGTGCTGTTTTGTATGTGCCAAATTGCTACCTAGCTATATTAGGCCTGTGAAGCAGAGAGCCCCAATCTTTTTGGCACCAGGGACCAGTTTCAGGGAGGCCATTTTTTCTAGGGACCATGGGGTGGAGGATACTGGTTTGGCAGAAGGTGGAGCTCAGATGGTGTGGTGATCCATGGCTGTAAGACAGGTAAATACAGTCAGTCCAGGTCCAATTTAGGTGGCCAAAGTGTCCCTAACCTGCATTTCTCTAATGGCTGAGAATGTTGGACATTTTCTCATGATTGTTGGCCGTTTGTTTTTCTTATTTTGAGAACTCTGTTCAGTTCTTTTGCCTATTTTTGATTGGATAGTTTGCTTTCTGATGTTTAATTTTTTATTGCATGTTTTTTCATGACCCTAACCACTGAGAAACTTTTTTTCTTTTTCTGGAACTGGAGGTTGACCCAGGGCTTTGCATATGCTAAGCAAGTGTTCTACCACTGAGCTGCATCCCCAGCCCCCTTTGTATATTTTTTTATTTTGAGACAGAGTCTCATTAAGTTGTAGCAGTCTGACTCTAGCCTCAAACTTGCAATCCTCCTGCTTCAGCATCCCATGTCACTGGGGTTACAGGGGTGCACTATGGCTCCTGGCTGGGAATTTTTTTTAAATACATAAATAGGAAGGAAAGTTTTATGATAAAAGTGATCTGTCAAAAAGAAAACATATAATCATCTACCATGAAAATGATTTAACTATTCATCAGCTGATTATTTGACTGATTCCTAATGATCCAATATCTGCACCACCAACACTTTGAGCTGTACCTCTGATTTGGCAGCTTAGAGATTTTTATACCATCTGGGGAATGCAGCACAGTGGGAGATCAGGATCTGTGGAACAGTGGGAAGGAAAAGAACACCAGCTCCATCCTTCAAATACCAGCTCATCACAGGCACAGCATATTTAGGAAAGAGAACATGGGACCTTGAGAATCCTCCTGACACTCAGTGCCTCGTACCGTTTCGTGAGTCTTAGCATCCATGGCATTCCGATCCATCCTGCGGCTGCTTTTTATTCCTGCCTCCTTTGCCTGCCGCCT